>CAJQZJ010033945.1:392106-402233 GCA_907164525.1 Lophiomys imhausi
TGTGTGTGTGTGTGTGTGTGTGTGTGTGTGTGTGTGTGTGTGTGTGTTTTATTTTGGAGGGCAGGTTGCAAGGGAAAAGGGGGGATATGAGGGAATGGGAAAATGAATGGGACTAGGGTACATGATGTGAAACTCACAAAGAATCAATACATTTTTTAAAAAAAGAATATGTAGAAGGCAGAGAAAATGCCAGACACTTGTCTGCAGATAATAAATGAATGAAGGGTGTGGAAATGATTTAGAGGTTAGAAAGTTAAATGACTTTAGTTACAGGACCTGAGGATCATAATAGAAAACTGATTATCATCTAACCTAATATGTCTGCAAGTCATAAAGTGAAGTTGTTATTGGGAACAATGAAATACAAGTTGGTGAACTATGAAGCTGAACACAATATGTTTGCTGAAATTATTTAGAGCAACAGCCAGCTTCTTACTCCTTGCCACCAATCAACTTGTCCCCACTCCATATACTATCGGGAGTTTCTAAGCATATTCTGTAGCACAACGGAATCGAGCCCAAAGGGAGAAGAACTAGAAATGTTGTCTTGATTACAATTGGACAAAGTAAAAGTCCAAAAACTAAAGAGATTAAAACAAAACAAAACAAGACACAAAACAAAACCAAAAATCTTTATGCCTTTAGGCCTTAGATACGCCTTCCACATAAAACTTTGGAAAGCATTAGCTAAGAATTTCTCTGCTGCAACAGAACAAACACCACGACCATAGCAACCTTAAATGAAAGTGTCTAATTGAGTTTGTGGTGCCAGAGAGCTAGAGTCCATGGTGGTAGAGCAAAGCCATGGCAGCATGAACAACAAAGAGCTTATATTTTGATCCATACACAGAAGACAGAGAGCACAATGGGAATGGATCTAGTGTTTTGAAACCTCAAAGTCTGCCCCCAGGCACACATCACTCTGATAAGTCACACTTCCAGATTCTTCCCAAACAGTTCTACCAACTGTGGACCAAATATTCGCAGAGTCTATAGAGGCCATTCTCAGTCAAACCATGACAAGGATTGATAGATAAAAGCAGGAGTTGGTTGCCCTTCCTGTCGTCTACTAAATTTGAACTTCTGGCTTCCAAATCTATGAGAGAATGAGGTTTTTTTTTTTTTTTTTTGACCCAATTCGAGGCTGTAGTCGTTTGTAACAGCTGTCCCAGGATACAGACACAGAAAAACTACACACTATGTTCTGTTATGTACCAAGTGGGTGTTGAGCAGTCCTGGTACAGGAAACTCAGGAAACATTTCACAAAGGAAACAGTGTTTTAATTGAGTTTTAGGACTCAATAAGAAGAGATGGCACAACTAAACACACAGAAGAGTGATGTGCAGGGGTTTTAAGGATGAAAGAGGACCTCAGTGGCCATGAGATGGAGAAATGTGATACAATTATAGACAGCAAGGGTGGATGAAGAGGCCTTACCTGAAACACCAGGTGCTGGGTGTGACCATGGTCTGATGGATTGTGACTGAACAAAGCTTTCTTGGCTATGGGTGAATAATGGGATATGATTATACACAATCCTACAGGGACAAGTCTGGAAACTGGTCTGTGAGTGAACAGGGTTCTGTACTTGTCTTGCAAGACAGAGGAGGAGATGAACCAGTGCCCACTGGCAGGTACAAGGGGTCTAAAGACAGAAGAAGAGGCTTTAGAAGAAGATTCAGGGTGAGGGGTGCTGGCTATGTGAGTAAAGGAGAGGAAGAAGGCTCGAGATGACTTGAAACCCAGATAGAGTCCAGGGTGGAGAAAGTGGCACTGAGAAGGGAAAATGCCAATGGAGGGGAGAGCACAGTGCTTGAAGCAATCTCAAGACAGCTCCTCCATGCTCCGAGACAAGTGTGAGACTGGTGTGCTGAGCGCTGAGTGTCTGAAATTTGCTGGTGACCTTGACTGCTGCCCCTTCACAAGCGTCAGCTTTCTTATCTGCAAGGCTTGCAAAGCCAGGCGTTGCGATGTTATTATCTCACCGAGCTGCCGTGATTTCCGGAGATGTCTGTGAAGGCAATTCTAGAGAACTTTTCACTGCTTTCTTATGATGTGAAGGTTAGATCATTTATAATGGCCTCTTGGGGAAATGATCACTTGCTAGACAAATAGACGGTTAATGCCACAGGTCTGGAATCCTGAGAGGCAGCAGGATTGCAAGGTCAGATCTGAGAATCCTTAGCAACTAGGTGAAGGCAAAACAGTCCCCTGAAATCCTGAAGACAAAGACATGGAAAGTGCTGATGCAGAGACACTAGAATACTTGCTCCTTAGGTGTAGTTAGAGAAAGGATGGAAATGGGGTAAGCAGTGCAATACGGAAAGATGGATTGTGGAAAGAACTATGGGAAGCCTTAAGGGTGGGCACTGAGTCTTTTCATAGATATAGCAACACCAACAGGTATTTCAGTTCTAAAAAGAAGACTCTTGACTATACAACAATGTATAAGAAATCATTGGAACCCACATATTTCAGAAGCCAGGCTTTCTTTGGGTTCTTAAGGATAGTTCAGTACCTCTTACAGCTTTGTGCTGAGTGTTCAGCAAATCCACAGATCAGAGTTAGCAGATTTATTGATGTGCAGTTCAATGGCCTGCACCCAGTACTTTCACAGTATTGGGCAATCATTGCCTCTGTCTAGTTCCAAGCATTGCATCACTCCTCTAAGAACTCTGTGCTCTGTAAGTAAGCAGCCATTCCACTCTCCTCCTTCCCCGGCATCCAGTGACTAGCAATTTTCTTTCTGTCTTTAGAGACAAAACTGGATGAAGACCCTTAAAGACCGACAATCAGCTTCTCAAACACATATGAGGATGCAGGGCTAGTTTCAAATGGGCAGAGCTGAAAGAGGTGAGGCTGCTTGATAGTTCACAGCAGGAGCTGTGGCCCACATGAGAGGCAGCCATGGCCCAGATGGATGCATTAAGACTGGCTTTTGTTTTGTACCCTAGCTCCAACTGCTCCTAACTGCAAACACAGTTAGAGGATGACAATGCTTTCTATAAATCAGCTGAATGCACGTGGAAGGTGAGGTTGGGGTTAGCTGCAGACAAACTTATAGGAGGAGAAGTGATTAATCTAAACCTCATTGCATGCACCATGCCTTTAAAAAAAACTGTTTTATAATTGGGGAAATTTTGCCCTTAAGTGAGTACTATTTGTAAATAATCCTCTCTAATTGAAGGCTTAAAATGTCTGGGCAAAACCAAAAATGACTCCCTGCCCAAGGTTTAGTAAGAGTTTAGGTATTCAAACGGGAGCAGCCTGAAGACCTGTGCCTGGGTTTGATCTTTGTAAACCTGTAATTACTCATCTCCCCAGCTAGACTTTCTCTGAGCTAAGCGAGGACCCAAAGTGCGTTAATTACCCACTGATGACTCAAAATAAACAAAAACCTTAGGACTTATCATCTTCGTTTGAAATAGTGCATTTTGTAGGCTGAAAATAAGTCCCTTTTTGTGGTGTTTTGGGCTCACATGTCAGATGTCCAAGTCCATTGCCTCTGTCAAACTTTTAAAATCTGCACACAAAACAATTTAAGCTCCATATGCTTAGCGGAGTATTAGGAAATGCTGGTTCTACAGGTGTGTAAGAGAAAAGCATGGGTCTTGCTTTCAGAGAGCCAGCAAGCATAACGCATATGGTATGCAGGGACAGTTGACTTAATACTAAACCAATAAAACATTTACCAGTGCCCATGAATATTTTGGTTGTTGACAGCAGGCTAGGTGCCCCAGAGTCACTCTGTCTTTTCTGTTTTGGAGCCTGTTTTATACACCTACTTTCTTCTAGAACTCAAGACTCATTTGAAGCATTCACCAAGTGAGTTGAAGCCTTCACCTTTCTAAGCCTTAGTGATAGTGCAGAAGTTCTAAAATATTCAGAAGCCTTTATTTAGCTTGAATATGAAATGAGAATTTATCCAAATACAGCTTCTGACCATGCTGGTGGTGGGTCTATCTGTCATAGAACATGCTATTGAACAGTTGTGCCCACCCGACCCTGCCTAAAATTATCACCTGGAGGGTAATTCAAAGTGCAAAGCACATAGTAGGAATTCTGATATCGATCCCTAAAATTGATATGATTAAAATGAAATTTTACTTTGAAACTCAGCTGTTTGAAGGAATTGCCGATAAGTTGGGTGCCAGGCTGAGCATAACATATAAACCGTGGGACCTTACAGAGGTGGCTTCGCACCTCAGCAAGACTTCAGGATTTGTAGACAAACCAACATACAATAAAAGCAAGGTACTAACTGACGTGTTCAAACAATGGCTTGGGCTATGTAAATTGTACTAACATTAAAGGAGCTAGGGAAGTACACCTAGTTCTTTGGAGTTTAGGAAGCACAATGGGGGGTGGGACATTGTCAAACCAGGAGGGTTTGACACTGGATTTGGGCAGCAAGGAAGAGGAAAGTAGAGTAGTTCTGTGCACAAAGGTGGACCAAATAGCTAAAGAGGAGGGTTCTTCAGGTGAGAGAGGACTTGGGATAGATTACAGAGTGCTTGACCTCAGGATAGTATTATACATCTAATTTTACTTCAGGGAATTGGTACAGGTGATGAAGGTTTGGGGCTATGATTTTGACATCAGAATGAAGGGTTCCTTCTGCTTGAATTGATACAGAGAAAACTGAAATATAGCCAGTACAGTTGATAGAGCCACCAATGACAAATCTGCCCTGGGTAGAGGAACACTGACAAAGTCAGATGGAATGTTTGAAGATTTATTTAAGTGACTGAGTATTTTAAAGGAAATATTTATAGGACCTGAGACCTTGTTAGCTGCCGAGAATGGTGTATATGTGCAGGACCCAGACAGACTCTGGGACTGTGAGCTCAGGTTATTTGAAGACCCAAAATAAGAAAACCCAAAGAGTCAACTGATGTAGGGAGGTCAGTTTTAGGCATGTTGAGATCCATGTGAGGATACCTCTGATGCTTTGAGGAATGTAGGGTGGAAATTTACAAGAGGAAAAATGTGAGGTACCCTAAGCCCACAGAGATGTGTTTGCAGAAATCATGAGTTATGGTGATTTCTGAGACAGATGAGAGAGGGTAGGTGAGTGGGAGGGAGAGGGAGAGGTGTTTGTTACATGCTAGAAATAATAGAAACAAAACAGTTTTTTTTTTTTTTCTGTTTAGCTGTGGAGGAAGACAAATTAGGCCTGAAAAGGAGGAAGATGCCGTCAGTAAGGGGAAGATCAAATCTCTTGTTTCAAATAATCTATAAGTAAGAATTATTACATCAAGGACTGAGAAGAAGTCATTGAATTTCTTGACTAAGCAGCTCTGAGACAACAGTGAAGGGCAGCATAGAAATAAACAACCTCTAAGGGCTAAGGAATGATTGATTCTTATTTGATACTGAAGCCATAAATACAGATGATTCTATTGAGGAAAGAAAAGTCAAAGTAAAGAACTAAGACAACTGTTTAGCTGAAATAGCAGCATCCGAGGTCTGCTTTCTTTCTTTCTTTTTAGATAAAAGACATGAGCTTACTTTAGATAATAGAGAAATAAATTTAAAGGAGCCAAAAAGATCCTCAGTAGAACATATCTCATCTCAGGAGATTGGTTATAGTGTTGAGTCATCTCAGCTGGCAAAGGCCCTTGCTACCAAACTGGACAACCCCAGTTCAGTCCTGTAGCCCATGTGGTAAAAGGAATGAACCACCACAAACAAGTTGTCTTCACACACACACAGACATCTACACACATACACCAACACATACATACATGCAGACACACACATACACACACACGGGCACTAAATAAATACATGTTAACTTTTTAAAAGATTATTTTGTTAAGAGGTGAACATAGGTTCTACTCAGGTCAGTACAGTGGGTAAATAAAGACAGTGATTATGACTCTAAGGAGAAACTGATACATTTAGAAGAAGGAATTGAACAACCACAGAAGGAAAATATTCTTGGGCATTTAGAAAGCATGATTATCTGTTGCCACTGAAATGTGGAAAATTTAATGCCTGGGCGTTTTGTATACATTTTAGAATACTCACTTAAATAAGGAGTTTTCCTGTTTCTTCTCTTAGTCCACTGTGGTTGGTTTCTGGCTGCCTGAAACAAATTTTTTTGAGAGTGGCCTGCAAGTACATTCATATTCTGCACTGATGGAGCCATGGCAAATCAGCAGTGGTGGCCAAGCTTGGACCGGCTCTTTATGCCAGGTAATACGAATGGCTCTGTGACAGGCTAGAGTATGAAGTATCCCAGTCCTTAGGAGGCACCAGGAAAATGTCTGCCAGGGGGACACAGCATGAAAAATAAACCTCGTGAAAAATGAAGGTGAGACATCTAAGGTATTATTTACTCTGAATGTGGACCAGCATCACTCACAGCACTGACAGGAGTGATAGAAATGCTGATTCTAAGGCCCAACTTCAGAAACCCTGAGACCAACTCCTCATGAGCACCATGTCCTCCAACACAGATTTGTGAAAGGCATCATGAAGGTCTGCAATGAGAAGAACCTCAGAACATCATGGAGCTTTGGTATATGGATGCAGGAGTCTCAGGAATGAGAAAGGTCCCTTAAGGTTTAGTTTGGTGGCTTGTGTTACAGTTCCCAGAAGAAGCTACATCTAAACCCCAGGAACTTGTCAAAAATGTGACATACTGAGACAGAACTTCTGGGAGCAGGACCCAGGGTCCAGGCTCAGCTAGCCCAACAGGGGAGTCCCAGGTTGATTTCAGTCTGAGTAACCCTGTAAGACCCAGGTCTCGGACAGGTGGAAGGGATAAAGGAGAGCAATTTAAAGGTTTTCAATTAAGATGTTGCTTGAGGTGTATTTCAAGTTCAGAAAGAAAAAAAAATTGAATGATAAAAGTCAGCAGCAGTGTTGTGTCCTATCAAGACTTTCTGTAAACTAAGTAAGGCCGAGGACAATGGCTTTTGACATAACAGACTGCCCACGTCGATGAGTTCTCGTCAATTATTAAGCAAAGTGTTTATTCTAGTGGTTGCATCGCTTAAAAGAAACTGGGTTTGGAGCAGGTGAATGTACAACAAAACACCATTTTCAAAGAGATAATGAACTACAAAGTAAGTGTTTAAGGCTAATTACAGATAATCATGAATTTGTTATCAAAGCAGTAATCCTCTTAAAAAGTGGCATACCTGTGTGTCTAGTTATCTCACACATCCGAAAGCCATATCATCATGTTGTTTGAGGAAACCTTCGGCAGTTCTGACTCCCCTTCATCTAATACTAAAGAGGTTACTCTTTAGTTCAGATGTAGCCAAAGCAGTACTTGAAGTCACTGGTATCTTGAAACTTGCCACTAGTAAGAAGAACCTTCCTATTCCCTCTCTGCCCTCTGTGACCATGGGCTGTCCTATCCAGTAGACCCAAGCCAAGTATATGTATTTAAATTTCAACTGAGAAAAATGAAATCCCATTAATTTCTCCAAGACTCTGGTCACTTTCTTCATGAGTACCTATAGTGCCTTCAGGGTTCAGAAGACATTCCCATCATCACAGAAGGTTCTGTAGACGGGACTTGAGTTTTTGATATAAGTGTCTTGATATAGCCTCTGTCAACAGGGCTGAACAAGAACATGCTCTTTAGTGGGAACTCAGACGACATCTGTGGAGCGTTAACTCAGGGCCTGACCTCTATCAGAGCAACTTGCTCTGAATACAAGTTCCCTAGCTGCCCCCTTCGCTAAGAATGGGGATTTTCCAAGAAGTTCAGGTGATGAGTATGGTGCATTAACTTTCTTCTTCATTTTGGACGTGGTGGCAGAAGGCAAAGGTAATCACCCAGGAAAACAAGGTGACATTGGCCAATGTCCTAGCCTTCCTCAGAGTTTTATTTGCACAGTTTTGCTCTGTGTATGCCAGGGCTGTCATCAAGAAGGTAGCTTCACTCACTATTTATTCATTAGTTTAGTTAGGTCTTTACTGGCAACCATCCAAGACAAATCTACTATAAACAGTGAGTCTGGTGAGCAGCCAGCAGAGGCTGGTGCTGAAGTGAGATTGCCTTCTCAGGTTTGGTTTGAGGACCTTGTAGACTGTTGTTGTTACCATCATAATTTTGATTTTGAGTCAGAATCTCACTATGCAAAGCCAGCCTATCAAACACATGATCATCCTACCTCAGCCCTTCAAGTGATAAGAGTGTAGACATGAGTCTCTGAGTCTGGCTTAATTTTCTGACATTTTGATCCTGCTTTTTGTGATCTATACTAGAAAGAGAAAGTATGATTATTTTTGGTTCCGCTACCAAGATCTCATTAGGGAGAAGTGACAGGAACCTTTCCTTTCACCTGGATGAAGCATTCTGGACAAAAAGTAAAAGAAAAATAAACAAACAAAAACCTAAACCAACAAATAAAAAACCAGTTTATAACAAATCACTGATTTGAGGCTCAAAACTGTTGCCACATTAGGGCATGGTGGTCTGATATAAGGTAAGGAGACTTGAACTAGCAAGAAGGCCTCAGGAAGCATTTGAGTCTCATAATGGGGTAAAGGCACAGCTCTCAGGGCTTGAATCTGCTTGTCTGGTGTTTTGTATAGTAGGAATTCTTTTTGTCAATAGAGATAAATCTTTGAGTTAGTCTAGTGTCAAACCACATGAGTGTGTAAATCTGTGAATGCATGCCATGAAGGTAGGTAGATATTAGTTTGTGTGTGTGTGCATATGTGTGAAGATAGTCTAAGGACCCTGCCTTGAGAGATCCATCAGTTGCTTACGGGTCTATAGTCCCATCCCTGATCATCATTTGGTAGTGTTCCTTGGAAAAACAAAATTATCTGTATGTCCCATCTCTACTCTATCTCAGACAGTATTTTCCTGTCTCTTATGTCCCGAGAAGATGAGTGTTTTATGCCTTTTTGCTGAGGCTTCTGACATCTTCCCTGAGAGTCTTGGTGACAATCTGACAAGACTCTTCTGGGGTGTTAGTCATATATAATTTTCCTAATTATACAGTTAGCACTGATGTGTCTTTCTGTTAGTTTGGTGTGGTATTGTTATCTGAATCTGGATCAGTAGAAAGGTATATCTTCTACCCCAGATGGCCCTGGGGGTACTGCAAGTTGAACAACTGTGACAATTGTAGATGGGAGGAAGAACAACTTCCGGGAGTTTCTCCCACATCATTTCTCAGCATCTCTTTGGAATGTGGAGATCTAGAATTCTTTTTTCCTTTTTTTCTTAATTATTAGTCAATTTATAAAAAAATAGGAAATTGATACAGTATGACGATTCATTGGATGGTATTCTGTTTACCTTATTTCTTTGTTAATATTTTTTTTTCAGGTCAAAACCAGTGGAAGACCAGACATGGTCAGAGTACTTTTGATAACTTCACACATGGTGTTTGGAACTTCTAGACTCCAGGTGAAGAATTCTTAGATGAAACATCATTCCACTGCCAAACAATGAGACTTAGAATTTAGGAAGACTTCAAACATTTTCTATTTTCCCAAATTAAACATTTACTTGAGTTTATTTTCCAGTGTCCTGATTCTCCTGTTGACAATGGGTTCATGAAAGATAATTTAGATAAACTTATCCATGCTAATGTGGTAGCTAGCTAACATATTACTCTGGATCCATAAGCCTTACTGCAGTCACATGTCGGCCGGATATGCTTAGAACTACTGGCAAGAATAAGAACTCTGTCCTTTAGCAAGTGGTGGGATGGCAGTGTCTGTCATGGATTCTGTTTGTTGCCTGTTAGTGGAACACCTTACCCTAGCTGGGCTTCTGTGCTGGACCCTAGTGTGAGAGGAAGTTCTTACTCCTCAGGTGACTAAGGAACTGAGGGGATCTGATATGTGTGGGGTCCCCCTCACCTGAGCAGGAGAGGAGGGAGGGGGGAAAAGGGTGGGAAGGTGGGGCCAGGAGGGAGGGGGCTGTGATTGAGATGTAACTTGAACTAACAAATAAATATTAAAAAATCAGGGGTAAATGAATGGACATGACCTTGTCTCAATAAAACTTTGTGTGTGTGTGTGTGTGTGTGTGTGTGTGTGTGTGTATATATGTATATATATACATATATTCTTTTATACACACACACACACACACACACACATACACACACACACACACATATATATATATATATATATATAT
>CAJQZJ010033945.1:407233-441147 GCA_907164525.1 Lophiomys imhausi
TATATATATATATGTGTGTGTGTGTGTGTGTGTGTGTGTGTGTGTGTGTATACACATTATAAGCAAGTTTTTAATGAATATATCTTGAATTCAAATCATCCATCTAACTTTTGTTTCACATCTAAAGCCCAATGTTGCATGCAAGGAATCCTAACACTGTACTACCAAGAAGAAAAATTAAACAAAAAAATGGACCCAGGAACCCATAGCTGTGAGTGTTCTGAAAGGCAATAGTTCAGATGGTGCCTACCTGGCTGCTCCTGTTCTCCACTGCCTCTCTTAGAAAACATAGGGGCCAGGGCAAGACTTTTGTTTCAGAACACACCTCTGTTTTTCCAGTTGTTATTCTTCCAGTGAAGTCAGGCAGACTTTTCCCAGGACATGTGTGTGCCAGCCACAGATCAGTGCTGGCATGAAGGTACCTTTACTTATCGAAAATCCCATAGCACTGCCACCATCAGGGACTAAAGAAAGCAGGCACTGTTAAAGGGGGTGATATAGAAAGGTGGGGGAAGCATGCTCAAATTTGAAACAATATTCTCTGGAGAAGGCCAGCATCCATCCTGAAGAGCAGCAGCTGGGTTAGAGATAGGAGTGTCTGACTTTGTCTACTGACCAGGCTGACTGCCAAGACCAAGGAGATTCAGATGAACAAGGACTTACTTGGATGTGGTTCTTCCAATTCCTTGTTCAGGGTGCTACCAACAGGGTAGATTCCCTGCTTATGTTTGTGAGTGACTCTGGGCTGTACAAGACTGGCTTGCTTTTGGTACCTTTTCTTAGAGTAGGCATTTAAATGGCACAGAAATGTTTTTGTCTCTCTTCTCTTAATTGCTATTTTTATATTCTAGACCTGTAGTCTCACCACAGAGGCCAGGCTGACCTCAGACTTGTGTCATCCACCCTGCTTCAGCCTTCCAAGAGCTGAGATTACAAGTGTGCAGCATACACTTTCATTTAAGGCCCTTGTTGAGCAATCACTTTTCGGAGAACAATTTGGACTTCCTGATCCTCTATTGACACCTGAAGCCCACCTTTCCCAATGTTATTGCTCTGTTTCCCACCACACCAAAAATAAAATTGAAGGACCTTGCTATTCCTGTAACATCTTATATTTTTTGTTGTGAGCCTAACCTTTAACGGCTGAGCCATCTCTCCAGCCCTCCTGTAACATCTTATGTGTAAAGTTTCTCTTTCCCTGATGCTTCTGTTGTCTTGGAATCTGTCTCTGTTTATTTGCATTTATTTTATGAAATTGGCATTATTCAGGCAGTGCAAAATCATTCTCTACATTATATCACTACTTTAAAATTATTATGGTAAATTTCACGAAACACAAATTTAATCATTTTAAAGTTTTCAGTTCCGTGACATCTACTGCACTCACAGTGTTGTAATTATCACTTCCGTCTAGTTCCAAGATATCCCCATACCTTCCAAATAAAATCTTTATGTGTTGTTTCTCCCCACTAGCCTTTCTTTCCAGTTCCTGGAACGGATTCAGTGCAGGTCAACTGTGATTTACCAATGCTCATGTGGTGGCCAGCAAATCTGTTATTAAGTTCACACATGTGTGTTTCTGAGCTTTTCCTTGAAATGCAATTGACAGAAGCAAGCATGTCAGTCTGTGTCTTTGTCTGTGAGTTTATCTATTTTGGATGAATAACTCTATTCATTATATGGCATTTCGTGTGTGTGTGTGTGTGTGTGTGTGTGTGTGTGTGTGCGTGCGTGTGTGCGTTCAGATTCTTTCACGTAGCAGCAGTCGTTTGGAGATTCATGTTGGATGTGTCAATATTTCATTTTTTTAAACCTTACGGATATTTCATCTAGTTCCAATTTATTCCTAGTATATCTAGTAGTGGAATTTGGTGATTCTATGGTTATTTTATGTTCAAATTTTGAGCAACAACCAAATGCTTCCTGGTGGATGTAACACTTTCTATTTCCACTGGCACTGCTAGAGGACCCTAATCTCCTCACCCTCCCACTACCATTTTTCACTTGCTTTTAATGATTATTTTGAAAATCATCTGGAGGGATATGAGGTGATGCTTCATCGCGCTTCTAACTTGCAGCCTCCTAGTGCCTAATGCTTTCACTGTCTTTTCATGGTATTTGAGCTTTTAAACTTTCTTCTTTGGAGAAGTCCAAATCTTTACTCATTTTCAATTTTCTTTTATATTTCATACATAATAATACATAATACATACATACATAGATACATATTACAAGCATACATACATACATGCATACACACATGTATGTGTGTGCTTCCACACTCTGACTACCTAAAGAATCACAGAATATATAATTTTCACAGCTCATTTTCTCATGATTCAGGCTGTATTTTAAATACTGCCTGTAAAGTATTGGCTTGTCTGATCCTCCTGGAGGAGTTTTAGTCCACTTTCTCACTGACTGTCTGACAACTGAGTTATGATTTCTTGATGTATTTGAATTATGAGATTATTTTGTGAAATTATTCACCCCCTCCTATCTGACATAGAGAAATAAATGTTTTTAGTAATGTCTTCTCAAGGTCCAATATACATTATACCACATCAGAGAGATGCACATATTTGTGGAAGTATTTATGGAGCAATAAAAATATCATCTGAGGACATGTCAGTTTGGACTTATATCACTCACCTGTTACTGCTAAGACTCTACTTACAAAGCTAACGGTCTCCATGTTTTATGATTCTATTTTCAAGTCTTTGAATCATTGTAGAATGTTTTAGGTCTGAATAAATGACATGTGATTAGACAGAATAGTTAAGGGGGGTTTACTGAGTAAGTGATAAAAGAATAAACTTGTTTTAATTAAATTTTCATGATAATAAACATTAATCAAAAGCCCTTAAAGAAATCTTCCTTTTCTGATAGCAATGTGGGACTCTTTATGTTGTGGGTGTAAGATGTTATAAATCTGACAGAGAACCCAGAGAAGTAATAGTCCATAAACTACTCTGTGCCTCTTTGTTTATTGTCCTGTAGGTATGATGCCTTCAGGATGAGAGATAAGAGATAATAGAGATGAATGAAAAGACAATAAACTTGGAAAATATATGCAGTGGCATGTGGATAAATGGCTGTGATCATAGCGTCATGGATACTGTGAAGGGCCGGAGGAAAGGCCACACACCCAACAGAATACATCAACATGGAACTTCCTCCTCACCTTTCTTGTGGGGAGGATGCAGAGAAATGGGGGAAACCATGTGTTCCCTAGATGTTCAGTGTAAGCCATGTACACATTACGTGCCTGAATAAGGACCCCTTTTCATCCTGCTTTACTGTGTGACACTCATCATGACATCTTGCCTCCTAAAACATTTCTCCCCCCAAGAATTCTGAGGTGCTGCCAAAAGCAAAATGAAGAATGAGGCGACCTCATTTTTCTTGCCATGGCCACTCATGCTAGACAAGGAAGGGATGTCTCCAATTGTGACTTGCACTTCCTTTAGGCTTGCCTTGCCATTCTTGCATTTCCTCAGGGTTCCATGACTCCTATCTAGTTACATGTCACCCTCTTTTCCCTGGCTCTGCCATATTTTTTAATAGCTGACTGGTAGGGCTCAGAATGAAGATTAAGAGCTATTTAGTAGCAAAGTGTTGAGGTACAAACCTTAAATTCAAGCAGTTATGAAGCTGAGGCAGGGGAATTTTTGGAGGCCTGCCTGGGCTGTTGAGTTACAAGCCAGGGGTTGTAGAATGTAACTTTGTCTCACCCGCCTTCCTCACCTAAAAGGGTACCCTGTAGTTTGTAGTGAGACCTTTTACAAAGCTCAAGGGTTTAGGTACACACAGACAGTTCTAACACAAGACCACTAATTCTAATATTGATTTGGCTTAAGAAGGTGTGGACACAATGACAGTATTTTCTATGTCAAAAAGGTGTGGTGAACTTGTTAATGCAAAGAGCAGATGATTCTAAGCAGATTTTTCATTATCAAGTACATGTTTGTTTCTTTATTCCACTCATTGTCTACAACATATTTGAAACTTAATGTTAAATTTTGGATTAGTTGTAGATTTACATATTTTGTGAGAAATAATGTGAGGAACTACCGTTGTTTAACTAGATTGTTTCAGTAGTAATAAGGCAGTTCATGGGTAGGGACTAGCTCCTGTCTCCAATTGGGTTCAGTTTCTTGTTGTGGCCTCTCTGTGAATGGAGTTAACACACAACAAAGGGGATCAAGGTTAACTTTACCTGCCATAGGGGACTAGCAATTTGAATAGAAAAGTAAGACCTCTGAGACCTTCATTAGCAATAAGATGCTGACTGAGAGAGGTTGGACAGAGTCCCAGCTCTAAGCCTTGAACTTTGGGGGATGCTTACTGACTATAAGCTGGCAAAGCTCCTGGAAGGTCTTGGGGTGCCTGAAGGTCCCTGACAAGAGCAACAGAAACAGAAGGTCTCCCATCTCCAGAAGGTGTCAAAAACTGGAGTAGCAGGTCTCTGGTGGCGGAAGCAGGAATAAATCCCTTCTTTCAGTTTTGGGCAAGTCCTAGAGGTTGGCTCCAGTGAGCTCCCTGTACAGTGCAAAAGACTCAGGCATGCAAAGCTGATGAATCTATGTTCTATGAGTTTACTCTTGAAGCAGGGAGGTCACAGAGGCTAGGACCTGGGCTCTGAAGTCTTTCTTGTCTTCCCCCTTGGTGGAGTTTTATGATGAAAGCATGTGGAAGCCTCAGGACAAGGAAATGTATTGAGAACAAACTGGGTCCTGATTGGCTAAGTATGTACATGCAAATAAGGTGAAGGATGGGGCCAATCAGGGAAGAACTGTCAACAGATTTAAAAGTTTTTGGTAGTTCCTGTTATTGTGGTAAACTTCACAGGCTTCCATTTGCTGGATCAGTTCCTTGGGTCCCCAGCTGTTCATTCTGTCCAGCAGGGGTTTTCCTGAGGACATTAAAAAAAAAAAAAATCTCTTTGTTTCATTTGGGCCGCTGTTGCTATTCCATTGACAGCTGTCAGCTCTGCGACCTCTGGTCTTGAATTTCCCACCTGTTACAGATCCACACTGAGAGCGGGAGATAGGCTCCTCCTTAAGAGTCCCTCCCAATCCTGTGGGTAACTTCTTATAAAGCTATGAAACAACATTATAACCACCATATCAATGTTGGCCCAAACACCGAATGTATTTAGACTTCTATTATTTTGTGAGATTCATGCTTGTATTCCAGGAAAGGAAGGGGGGGAGTGGGTGGTCACTGGAGGCTGGGAGGTAGAAGACGTTTTGAGGACTCACAGGCAGATAAAGCATTTATTCTCTCCAGATGAAGGCACCTATGCAGGCAGGCCAGGTAATCACCCAGGCACACACTCGTGCACACACACTGGCTATGCAAAGGCAGGAGTGACACAGGGCCAAATGGTGGCAGGCACACTGGACTATAGACAGACACAGAGGCAGGCTGGTGAAGGCAAAAGCAAAGACACAGGCCTCTGGCTCAAGGCCATGTTTATACAGAATCACTCCAAAATGGCACTAGGCCAAGAATAGCTATATAACAGGGGATATTACTGTTTGCTTTTGGAGTTCTCTGGACATCTGGTATCCGTCATTTTGTGCTCACTCATAGACCCCTGGATGTCCAGTGTGAGCCATGTTTTAGCTTGAATATCCATATTGGATATCCATGTCAACATCATGTTGTGTAAACATAAATTGGTCCTCAAGCCTTCTGTTCCCTACATACCTGAAAATACTGAACAATCACAGATACATACATATGTTCACAAAGAGCTACATACATACCTATATCTATGCTGTTTTACAAACCTGTAGGCTTGCATATTTGCACAGCTGTATCAAGACACAGTAAAATTCTGGTACCACACTATTTATCACACTATTCATGGTTTTAGGTAGTAGGATTTTCCTTTTTGTGAGACAGATCAGGTTCATGTGAAGTTTGTGATCTTTCTGTCTCATGGCCCTGAGTGCTGAGGTTACATCTGTGCACCACTGTCCAGCTCATTCCAGGCATAGCCAGTTCTTTCTCTGCTTTTCTGATGTAGAAATGTGGGTGAGTGGTTTGGGATCTGCCTCTTCACTAATGTGAGAGTTAGGTGCTGCAATGCCCCTCACAGTAACCCACACTTAAAATATGTTGGATTTTATGTTAATTTGGTTCCATGTATATTTTGCTTGTTTATTTTGAGAAATGATCCCATGAATCATGGGCTAGCTTTCAACTCCTTGTGTAGCTTAGATGACCTGGGACTTCTAATCATACTTCTTCTACCCCCCTGAGTGCTGGAATTACAGCAGGCACCATCAAATCCAGTTTATACAGTGCTGGGGATCAAACCCAGGGCTTCCTGCACACATGATGAAACAATCCTGTTGTCATCATGCAATTTCTGTCATCACTGTAATCGTCTTTACTCTAAAGCATGGTGAACAATAAATCCTAGTTGAATCTCCACTACTTTCACGGATGTCATTTTATGATGTATCTCTTTTCATCTTCTCACCTTCATTTGACTTTGAAGTGAATGTTCTAGGGATAGGTTTTCCTACGTTATTATTGTGTGGGCGCTGAACCTAGGGCCTTGATTGCTAATCTTCATTGCATTTACTGTACTCTGTCAATTTCTGATGTGTGTGTGTGTGTGTGTGTGTGTGTGTGTGATGTGTTTCTGTGTGTCTACATGTACTGTGCACATATTTGGGGGTGTGTGCGGTATACATGCATATGTGAATATCCACAGCTAGTCAGTGGTGCGACTAAGACTGAATTCCAAGCATTGCATTTCTCTGTGGTGAATGAACAACATCTTAAAATCAGTCATTTACTATTGTAGAACTTTTGCCACAGCTGTGACAAATGTGGATTGAAAGGACCTATTTCTAATGATTGGAGAAGCAGTGCCTCACACCAAGTACCCAAAATTAAGACCATGGAAAAAGAAGACAGCCAATATGTGAGCAGTGATGAAGAGGGAAAATTACTCTCTCTCTCTCTCTGTCTGTCAAAGACAAGCTTTTTTTTTTAATAAGAACTAGATTGTAGTATGACATGTACATTGCCTACCCCAATTCTAGTGGGAATTTCAGAAACCCTTGTCCAGAAATTTTCATTTTGAGGTAGATTCTTCCTTTTAATTCTCAAACTGGTGCAGTTTAACAGAGGGCTTGGAAATCAAAGGAAAACTGATCCAAATTACAGCACAACCTAAACAAGGACACATTTCAATTTCTTCTGTTTCCAAATTCTAATTTCCAAAATGAACAGATGCCACATGCTGATAGCTCATAGCATGGCTCTGGAACTCAAGAAAGTGAGGTTATTCATCTGCCAAGGCATTTTATTGGAGTTCAAGGAACATCTTTAAAATTAACCTTTGCAAAATTTGTTATAAAAATCAATCTATGCATTTATATTTTATAAGAATAATGTTTGTACGGTCAAAGAAATATGTGGTTTAAACTTAATTAACTCTGGTTAGCTTCCCAGTTGGATGTGACCCATTTAATGAGGTTTTTAGGTCTTCAGACTTCATTCTGTATGCTAACCCAAACCTAAAATTTCTCCTCTTTATTTTAGATTCAGCTAAAAAATATGAGACAGTGATTTTTGATTTGGATAGGTTTTAAACGTACTTTGAAGTTTGGGAATGTGTTTGTTTCACAGTTGTTTGGAAACAGTCCTATCTGATTATTTTTATTTATTCTATCTATCTATCTATCTATCTATCATCTATCTATCTATCATCCATCTATTTTATATGAATAGATAAAATAGAATGTCTGACCAGACTGTCTTTGAACTCACTGTAGCCCATGATGGCTTTGTGATGATCTTCCTGCTTCAGCTTCCTAAGTTTTGGGATTACAGACTGGAGCCATATTCATTTCTTTTTTGTTTTTTTTTTTTTCCTTGAGGTGCCAGGGCCATGATTATTTTTGTTTTATAAAGAACAGTAGAATTGATAACCTTGAGTGAGTGCAGTATTTTGTGAGGTCTTTTAACATTTCATAAGTAACAGCTCAAACTTTTAATGGTTTGACATTTATAAAAGGCCTTCAAACCCCCGACTGCCATAGATGCTCTTGCTCTTAGCCCAACACATATCTACTATACTCTAAGAATCAGGAGGTTAAAGACACATAGACATGTGACCACAGAAACAGGATGCAAAGGCAAATATAAAAAAGACAAAATGGTGGAAAAGTAAACAAAACTATAGAGATGTATATGTTTGTGTGTGTGTATGTGCATGTGTGTGTGAGAGAGAAATACATAGAGGGGGTGCTGGGTCACAGATGGCAGGTAGAGAAAGGAAGATGACTTACAAAAACAGTAGCACACCTGAGTCAAATGATTCTTCTGGGAATACTGCGCTTAGGCTCTAGTGCTGAGTGTGAATGGCTGGGAAGGAAAGACATTGGGGAACTGGACACAAGGAACAGTGTTGAGGAAACCAAGTATGGGGTTATTTTAGCACCCACACTGTCACTTGTTCAGGTGACCTAAACATACCTTTTAGTAAGAGCTCATAGTATACATCTGAAAAGAACATTAACATTCCAGCTGGAGTTTAGAGTCCAGAGACATTCTAACAAGGGCTAGGATTTCAAGGGACGTATTGTTAGGTGACCAGTGACGCCAAATCTTCATCCTCATCTATGGTGTGCATGAATACATATATTTTTACACTTCCCTGTAAATCTATTTTATTTCTTCCTGGTCTGAAGCTAAGCAATTAATTAGCTTTTCTTAGAATATATACTCCACTATTTTCACCTGTGTCTTCATTTATTTACACAGAAAAATAATATGTCTAATATTTTATTTTATATATAAATATATATAATATATAATAATATATTATATATAATATATATCTATATATTTTCCTTTGTCACTGTTCAAGCTGGATGTATTCATATATTATTGTCTTACAATATTAATGATTTAACTGTATTTAATAAAATAGAGCAATCGTATAAGTATATAATGTTTTTAATATCTGTAAGGTAAATTGTTTAAAACATGCTTACATGGGAAAAATTTTCAACACTGCTTACTATCATTTATAGAGAAAATGGAAATGTATAGAGAAAAATGGAAATATGTTATAAACTTGGAAAGTAAGTTTCTTACAAGGAAAATAGATTTTTTTCTCTGTCTTAGGTAAACAAAGGCATATAAACTTTTTAAAGATAAGACTTGTTAATTTGGTGGCAATAGGGTCTTCCCTGTTTTATCTTCTTTCTCAGCATTAGATTTAAGGTTTTCTACATGATCCTCTAAAGTCCAGCCTGTGTAACTTCCTCTTCTTTTCTTCCCATTGTATCAGGTTTCTATTTTGTGATCTGTGTATCCACGATTGTTTGAAAAAAACAAGCCCAGACTTCTAGCTCATAAACATCACTTCCTCTGTGTCTTGAATTTATTTAATTGGCTGATACTTGAGCCCAGGGGATTGTTTATCCTAACACCCTGGAGTCAACAGTACTCATCACCCCTACTCCGAGATGACCATAGGTCAACAACAGGAGGTGAGATTCCTCACGTATTGTTACTACAAGCCTCCTGTCTCCAACCTTCACTTCCCAAGCTTCATGCTTTGAGTAGTCAGTCATCCATTTTGTTGAGTCAAGCGAAAGGTGTGCCCTGTCAAAAGTTCATTTGCTTTTTTTTCTCATCTGCCATTCACATTATTCACATTTCTCTGTCATCTCAGAAATCATAGAATGACATCGATTCATAGAAGAGAAATCAGCCTTGGAAACTCAATACATCTCTGCAAGCAGATTTATAATAGCTTCTACGACAACTTACGTCCTTATGGTTTTCTCGATGTGCAGGCAATTTTATTAAGGTTTAGAAAAATCACATTAAACTCTGTTCAGCTTCTGTGACTGCTTAACATGAAACATTTCCAAGGTTATTTATTTTTAACCTATCTTTTCAATCTCACTAGCCAATAAAATGTCTATGATAATTCATTCTGACCTTAGAAATTTTTCTCCGTAAAGTCTCATTTGCTCTGAGTCAGGGATATTGAACTACAGAGGTCTAGGGTTGACAGTGTTAACGGGTGTCATAACAGAAGACTTATTCCAGCTTATCAGCGGTATGCTTTGCCCTTTGATAGAAGCATGCTTACCACGTAGAGTTTCTCCTAACAGTTTCCCATAATCCAGACCATTTTGAAGGTTATTTCCACCCATAGACTTGTCATCTCCTACAACCAGTTCCCACCATGAAAGATTTGTCAATAAACCTGTTGGCATGATCTTGGACTCTTAGGGTTTTTCCCAACTCCTGATCCCCTGACAGGGATATAATTCTCTAGCCCAATGCCTCAGAAGAATAGGAATGATTGCTTTTTTTTTTGCATATTAAAGCTTAGGGGAGATCAGGTACCAGCATTTGCCTATTCACTTAGTTGTGGTGGACCAAGTGAATGGTGACTTCCAGTCTGTTTCTTAGAAGGATTGGGACCTCCTAGTCTATTCTCTTGGCTTTTTATGAGTCAAAACAAATGATAAAAAATAATTGTTAATGTACTTATGTCCACAAAAAGCTCCATTAGGATGAATGTCAATTGATGGTAAATGACGTATCACAGGTGATTACTTTTGACAAACGAAAGGTTGACATTGGTTAATAGAACTAGTGTTGCCTTTCTGAACCCCTGAAACTACTCAATACAAGTATTTACCATACTAAATGAGGACATGCACATCTGTAGATCCTGTTATTCTGCAGACATGTACACACACACACACACACACACACACACACACACACACGCTTTTATTTACCTTTCAGCCTATTAGAGGGCCAGACTTAGTACCTTACAGGTGTGAATTGAATATACACAATAAGGTTTAAAACTGTGACAATGTCTCAGATGCACTGAAGCTGATTGGTTTTCAGAATGGTGTAGAAACAGAAAAATCCAGAAGATATAGAGACATATCCTCACCAAGGTTCTCTTCGACTCCATACTTCAGACTCAACTGCTCTATTTTGGAAGGTTAAATAATCTTAGACATGAAAATGATGAAAACGATTTTAATATTACACATGTAACAATGGAGATTTGAGAGATTTTAAGCCACAAAGAGCGTAAATAGAAATGCTAGATGGGTCTTTTTTCTCTCTCCAACTACTCTAGTACCTTCGTTTTCAACTAACTTATTTTTTTAATGAACAAAAGAACAGTAAAGGATCAAGGAAAGATGATAAAATGTTCAAATGCATTTGTGTTTTTAGGTACCTCTTAACATGTTAGAATATTAGAGGCTCTCACCTCCATGAAAGTACTCCTAGGCAATATTTGTAGGAGGGCTTATTTAAGTTCATTATTAGCACTTAAAACATAGCAAAGCCACTTTATTAAAATTTTCATCTGGAATTTGAATCACCTTAGAACATTTCTTTTTATGTTCTGCTAATATGAACTGATGAACTGGGGAAAAATGAGTGTAGAGCACACAACCGTACATACTCTCTGCCCTCAGGCTTTTGGGCACCTCACTTACTGAGGATGATGAACAACTTGGCCTTGCTCTGAGGTTTGATATGAAGAAAATTCTTGTTGCAACATTGGAAAGTCAGGAGATTCCTGATCACCAACCCTCAACTCTTGTCCTGAACATTGTACTCTCATCTTGGCTCTACTCACTGTCCCCAAGCCATTTGGATAAACACCTCCCCACTGACCCAAGCATGCCCTTGCACTTCCAAGTCTTTGGAGAAAGTCAGAAAAAGGAGCTTGTCTGAGCAATCTCAGGCCTACTCATTTTTGTTCCAGCTGAGATTGTTTGTCATTATTAAGATGATTAGGGAATCTTGTTTGCACATATGTGCAAATATTAGGGAGTCTTGCTTGCACATGTATGCAGATATGAGAGTCTTGATTACTTGCGTATGCATATGATAGAGAATCTTGCTTGCATGTATATGGCTATACTTTGGAGAAGAGCTCTTCTTACTCAACAGGAGCTTCTTGCTCTAGAATAGCTTATATTGTATTAGGAACACCACTACCACATAACGTTCTGTGGATAATATGTAACATACACTGGGATTTGTAATAGATTTTGGAAAATGTCACTTTATTGCCTAGAAAATGCATTTCACTCATGGAATATGATGGATTTTGTGTAATGAATGATAATGAACTTTGGATAATTATTATCTTTGCTAATTTTTATAATCTTCATCATATATATATCTATGACAGAGCTTGAAATATATAATATATAAGATATACAATTATAAATATGATATAAATATATACAAAAATCTAAAACTGCTTTAAAAATCTCTATCAAATTGTAAGTATAGATTAGTGTCTGCTGAGGACAACAGGCAGCAAATTCTTTCAGCATTTGCAGTGAATCTGAGAGCCTCATATATTTCCTTCTACAAGTCATTTTAGAAGGACTCCATTTTAATCTTGTTTCTATTTTCTTCTTTTATTCAAAACATCCTCTAAAAGGGCAAATGTGCTGCACTGTATAAAATCTATATTTGTCCCTTAGAGACATTAGAGTGTGGTTATAAAGCAGATAAAAACATAAAACATCATACAATAATTTGGCACCTTGCAAGGAGTTTTTCTCACTAAAAATGCCTATTGATGTAGTCATGAAATTATGATTACATACCCGAGGTTTTTTTTCTCTGAGATTTCTATTAGGAACAATTAACATCTTCTTTTTCCTTAAAAGTATTTTCATTTTCTTGTTGGACTATTGTTCACTTGGACATGGCTTCTATTTTTTTCTCTCTCTTGTGTTAGGAGTGGGACAGTCTTCCTTTCCTTTTAGCTAATTCATATCAATGCTGTAGACACATTTATAGCTTTCTTATTGACTACACATTAAGTTGTACATGAACTCCTGCTTATTGGGTAATGTTCCTTCCTTCATCTGGACATATTCTTTAGCAGAGAATTGTAAACACCAGCCAAGGGAGTTCACCTAAGTACTCCTCAACCTCTATCCCAACTAATGATATCTTTTAGGGTGGATTATAGCTTATTTGAAAATATATGTCAATGTGTATGCAATGACAGTTGTAAAAATAAGCCGTGGGGTCTGATCATGTTGAAGGACTAGAGACTAACACTGGCGAAGCCATTTTGTTGTTAGTAAGAATGGTGACTGGGAGTGTAAAGTAAAGGCAAATCTTAAATTGGGTTTCATTGCTGCTAATTGTTAGAAGATGCCCATTAGGACCCCATTGATAGCTGATTTGTTCATACTTCTTGTATTTTTTTTTTTTTAGTTTACAAAGGACAGGATTATGTTAAAACAATTCCCCAAGACTGAACAGCTTATGTCTTGTTTTTTTTTTTTTTTTTTTTTTTTGCCAGATCAATAACAATAACAACAACTTGTCCAAGGAAAATTACATCCCACTCAAATCTGAGAACTGGACCACAAAGTAGGGCTGGTAATCTTTGGAGAAAGGTAGAACAAATGAAAAATGGCAACTTTATATTCCTATAAGGTTTCAAATGGACTAGCAAGCATCACATTGCTTGGTAAGAATTAGCCATTGTGCAAGTGGTTCCTAGGAAACAAGGCCTACTCAGAGCAATGGGGAGTCACAACAGTGATTATAGAAGTTCCTGGAGGTCCACAGCACAAGACAGAAACTGGGTCTTCTTTTACTTTTGAGCCTCACGAGGTTGTCTCTTACTTTCTACTTAATTCATAAGTGGGAGGAGTAATTGAGTACAGGGGATCACATAAATAGAAAATAAGAGGGGATCAGACCCTTTCATCATTCAGTCCCACAGAACAGCTCCAACATATACGTTCTATCCTTTGATTCATTAATGGTAGTTATTTGTGATTAATAAGTTATGTTTCCAAACTTCAGTTTTGTAAAGATGTGTAGAATGTAAAGTCTAATAAAATGTTAAATGGAAGTTAATGGAGCTACGATTGGTAAATAGTATAAATTTTCAGATGAAAATGTTAAAGTTTCTTTAGATTATATGGGTCTTCTATATCAGTTGGATTAGAAGATTTGTTTATCCCCACATGCTATTGGAAAGCATTGTTTTCTGAAATGAGATATAAGATATGATAGCATACCAATGGCACCCATAGGGAAGATCAATGAGTGTGTGAACCTGTTGGAACTGGCAAGGTGTGCCAAGTCTTTGCACAGGTCTGATAAATTCATTAGGGCAAAGCGATTCATGGAAAATTAATTTTATAGCAGGAAGAATTTCTCAAGGTCTCTCAACAATCCTCCTGAAGAGCCACGATACACAGTGGTAATGGATTGTGAGGTAAAGAAGATACTGACTACAATGGAGACACAAGCCAAGCAAACACCGAGTTCTCATCAATGCAGCACTTTCCCTTATATTCATCTTAATCTTTATTTGGTACTGAAGGAAGCATCCAAATGTGAAAGTGCCTTTGGGCATATTCCCCATATCAATCAGAACCTGCGCTTTCCACACCAAAATATTAGGTTTGTCACAAAGTGATTTAAAATGTCCCCCTTTTTCCTTAGGAATAGTTTACACTGATGGAATTAATCAGGTTCCTACATATTTAGCTTTCTCCAACATAATTTTTCTTGATCCTGACATAAGCTGTTGTGATATTAGCCATACTTTTAGAAACCACAACTATCATAGACTTTTCAGAGACAAATAAAACTAAGTTGAAAGGTTGACATTCAGTTTGTCCCTTTCTTCTAGGAACAAACATCCATCCTTCCAGTTTCCCTCTGAGATCCCTCTTGACTCAGAAGCTATTGTGCCTGGAAGGGAATACACCTCACATTTTGGAGGGCCGTGGAGACTCAGGAGAACAGCACATGGATGGGACATGAGGAATGTTCAATATGTGTTTTGTTCCTTCTTGCTCTTTCTTTCCTTTTCTGTTACATGTGTGCATTTGGGGAGGGAGAGCACATGTGGGTAGGATGTGTGATCAGCTGTTATCAATCAATTTTGGAAAATCCCTTGTGGTTTGACATTTTCTAAGCCAGGCCTGGTCTTCCTGTTGGACCTCATCCAATCTCCTGTGGATAGCTCTTTGTCTCAAGAGCGGATCTTGGTAAACAGAAATTCTCACGATACTTTATATTTCTTAATCTTGGATGATGTTGGTTGACTATATGTTTATATCAACTGTGTCCTCTCCCATGAGTGGACTGCAATAGGACAGCAGTATATTTACACAAATGAATCAGTGGAGTACAATGTAGAAATTTATACCATCATTAAATCCCTATATTGAAATCAACAACTATTTTGTTGAATTTTTTTAAATTAAGAATTGAGGTCAAGGAGTGCTTGTTGTGCAAACCTGAGAACCCGAGTTTGAATCCTCACAACTCATATAATAGCCAGACTATAATCCCATAATTCTTGCCATGAGGTAAGAGGTGGAGAGAGAATTCCCAGAAACTCATTTAAAGCAGCTAACAAGAGATCCTGCTTTAAGCATGGTGAAAGTTGAGAATGAACAGATAAGATTCTCCTCTGACCTCCACATATGTGGCATGATATGTGTGTGTTTATATTCAAATACACAAAAATACACACACACACACACACACACACACACACACCACAAATGCAAAGAAACAAATGAAAAGAAATTAAAATTGGTGATGTAGGGCACATCTAGAGACTCATGTTTGAATTTTCATCTGAATTTAAATGCCGGGTTTGTTTGTTTGGGTTTTTTGGAAAGTCTTTCAACAAATCAAAACAACAAATGCCATAAAAATCTTAATTGGCATTGCATATACACATTAAATGTCAATACATATTTTACATGCTGTTAGTGGCTTAATTTTTGCATTGTTTGGATTATGTGTGCTTCCTTCTCTACATCACTTTGTAGGTGAGGAGACTGAAGAAAGATTAATATAACTTGTCCACATCACAAAGCTAGAAATTAAATGAGATGGAATTCAAAGCTAGATCTTTTTGACCCAACTTTTCTGGTTCTTATTTCCAAATGAAGCCAAGCCAACATTCTAGTTTGGACATATAAGCTATAGCTGCCATGATCACCAGCTATATGGATATTTTTAATCATTTTTCTACATATTATTCTTACTTCACCATCAGTTACTTAAAGGAAGAAAAAGTTGGTTATGGAGTTAGCCCTGAAATGTTAGAGTACCAACAAGATAAAAGATATGAAGAAAATTAGAGCATGTTGAATGCATGTGACAGATGCAATGTAAGACCTGTACAATTCTTGTAAAAGATAAGAGCATATTAGTGAAAATTCATTCCTAATATTTAATCAGAGTCATTTAAGCAAAGCTAGCACATCTAACAATGACTATGGACAGAGCTTATATTACAGGAGTGAAGTAGTGGGAGGTTGTCAAATTCCTACTACACCTCTTCTCAAACATTTCTCTTTCCTGTGTGCGCACGCGTGCGTGTGTGTGTTATTTCCATGTAGTACAGCTTCCAGGAATTGGATTTTAATGAGATCAGGTTCAGGACTTTCAGAAAGTGATAATTTCTTAGAAAATTATGAGAAGAAATTTGCATTCTTCAGCACCCCTTTATTTTCAAGCTTGGGAGGCTGTGATTTAAGGAATTTGTATTGGCTTTCTTTCCATATAGTCATAAAACTTATTTATGCTACTGTCAGAATGAGTCAGATGGTAAGAAACCAAATCATAGTTGGACCAGTATACATGGATATACTGAAGGGAGTCCCAGTGAACTCTCTTTCTCTCTCTTTCTGTGTATGTTTGACCACAGGCAAACAGGATGGATGGTGGTTCACAGTGGGTGTGGCTCTGCCACCTCTCCTCCCACAAACTACCCTTACTCTCTTTCCTCCCCATGTGTTTCAAATTGGAGCAATAGTGGGTGGGAGAAGCAAGGGCTGCCCTGTGAACTATAAATAGCAAAGCCAAGAATTCTGAGTGTTTGAGGAGGGGAGGTCATGGGAGATAGCAGGATGAGGGAGGTGGGCAGCTGCCCAAATGCAATCATTTGCATTGCTTCAAACCAAACCAACTTCTGTAGCATATTATTGAGTATTGAGTAAATATGTGGCTAGCCTCAAACCCAACCTGAAAAAAAAAGAGGCTATAATAGAGATGGTCCCTGATAGAGAGTCACCTCCTTTAACTTTTTTGGAAAAATACAGTTATAGTCAAACTAAAGTGGACCAAAACCCATGGAAAGATTGATGGAAATTCATTTTAAAAAGCCACACACATGAAAATAATTTTCACAGGAGGCTTTCTGCACCACAGCTGTGCTGCTTATTTATTTTGGACTGGTGTTTGCAAAAAGTGGTACCCAAAATGGACTCAATTCTTCCTTGATAACCTTACTAATGTTAAACTAGTCCCCTGAACTTAACACCCCCTTCTCTGAGTAGCTTGCTATTTAAAAGCAAATGATATTCAGGGGTCTTCAGTCATTAATTTCTTTTGAAACACCACCCTTGAATCTCATCATTTCCAATCTATGCAACATTCGGTGCTATTTCTGCAGCTAAAATATTCTCTGAAGAGGTACACGGAACCCAGAGGACTAAGTGGGAGGACTGCTGAGTAAGTAAAAGTGCCTTCTCTTGAAGGTGGGAAAGGTGCCCATAAAGAGGACTCCCAAACCTATAAAACTTAAACAAAAGAATTCTTTAGAGCGTTGTTGCCCTGCCCCAGACCATAGACATCAGAGGCTGAAGTTGCACCTGCTTTGATATTGGTGATTCTGTCCTGTAAGCCTCTGAGGCAAGTGGTTTATGGGAGTGTAATGCACCTCACAGAGTGGGATTTCCACTCACCTTGAGATTCGGCATAGCTTGGTGCCTTGAAGCCAGCCAGCACATGTGCACAAAGGGTGTGACATCGTTTAAGGGATTTGGAGAACAAGGCCTCTTGCATATGCAATCAGTGGCTTCTGGTGTTATTATTCATCGAATTATCCTCTGGGAAGGAAAGGAGATGGGGACCGATAGATCAAAACTTGGCTTATGTAAGAAAGGTCATGTTTGTATAGTTCTGATCAGGCTCATAGTCACGATCAGTATGTAGATTTGTCTTCTGTCTTTCTCCTGTATTATCAAAATGATCTTCATCAATTCATAATTATAGTGACTTAACTCTTCTAGGGCAATGCAAAGTTCACCTGCTAGGCCACTTTGATGAGCTTGTTCAAACAAAGAACATTTCCTCTGAAGAATCACTCTTGTCATTATTATGAGAGACTTTGGTGTTTCTCTGAAGGGAGCAGGGAAGCTGGGGCCAACTCCGGTGTCTACCGGAGAGCCATGACAATAGTGGGGTGACTTTTCATGAGCTTTGTACACAGATCAGTAGTTTACAGCATAGGAAACAGATTCTGTGCGTGAATCTCACAGCCCAACCTGCAATCAGCTACAGCTGGAGCAGCCTTTGACTAGTTTTTGCAATTCATTAGAAGATTTTTTAAAGGAAGAGAATAAGGTTGACTTAATAAAAAACACAAAACAGTTCCTGCCTGTTCTCGTTAGCATCTTTTAATTTTGACATTGTAAAAAAACAAAAACAAACAGACAAACAAAGAAAAAAGAACACAGAGACCTTGGAACAAAACTGGAGCTCCATCTTCCAAGAAGTCCTCCAGTGCGCAGACTTCCTCACAGGGGAGAACTGCTGTGCCGTTTACTAAAATAACCAAAATCCCATCTCACTGCGGCACCTTAGGAAAAACATGCAAGAAACCCTCCTGCTGGAGCCTTTATAAAAGTGATGCATGTCAACAGTCTAGAAAATAAGTCCCTAAATATGTCCAAAATAAAAGCAAAAACAAAACAACAAAAAACCCAAAGGACATCTCACCACCAGGGGGCAATAAATGTTCCAATCTAGATTTTGCCAAAGAAAATGATGGAGCTGGAATGAGGAGATACTTGGGTTTTTGTTTGTATACTTGAGATATTTTGCACCTGCAGGGAAGTGTTTTCCTTCTTCATGGTCAAAACAAATGCCCCAAGGCTTAAATGGAGGAAGAGGGAGACTGTCGGCTATACAAGTGAGAGGGGAAGAGAATTTTAATAGACTAGTGCGTAGACTGAACACAATTTGAAAGCTGTGTAAGATGTTTAAATATATACTGAAAAATAAAAGTTGTTTCTTTTATAGCCACAATTATTGGTTACTATTAGCACTTCTAAGTCCTATTTTCACTATCTGTGTATAGAATTATTAGCTGTTTTTCTAATTTTTGCTGTGAAGCCAAATTTGAATTTTTGTTTTAGCTAAGGATTGCAAGCACTTTCTCCCAGTTTATTTGTGTGTGGTTTATTGAAAGAAGTATCTTGAATAGACTGAAATACGAATCATACAACTCAAAAAGAAAAATCAATAATAAATAAAAAGATTTCTCTTCTCTGTTAATTTATATATATTCAGAGATAAGTAACATCCAAACTTCTCCCTGCTGGCCCAGACATGGACACTGGGCTGTATCTGAAGGTATTTTGATTATCAAATTAGAGAGAAGAAAGGCTGCTGTGGGTATTTAGTAGATCCAGGACTGGAGTATCAGTGTGTATCAAAGTCTGCATAGTATCTAGGGATGGCTAAGACAGGTACTTATCTCCCATTCCCTGCCTAGTGAAGCAGACAATAGTTTTTAGAGATCTGAGAGAACTTCATGTTTGGATGATTCATGTAGGTGGTCAATTTAATAGGTGAATGAAATTTACTTCAAGTTGGATAAATTACAAATGGATCAGTAATGTCGTTTCTGGGGTAGTCAGACCTTTCTTTCTTAATATTTTGATCCATTCTCAGGTAAAGACAGCAGACCAAATTGAGTGTGAGTATTACTTGAGCCCAGGAGATCAAAAAGAGTATTCAAACAAACAAACAAACAAACAAACAAACAAATAAATAGTTAAAGCAGATTATATCAATAGTAATAAGATGAATTTTAACATAAACCCCAACATTAACAGAAGAGGAAGAGCAATGAGATGAGGGTAGGCAGCAGTTTATATGAAAAAATTTTCAATGATTTAATAATAATAGAGAAAGAACTTTACACCTAGTCTAAGTGACTTTCATGTATACCAATGGACTTAGTGTTAGGAATTTGGGTTTTGTGTTGACAAAGGCACAGTATTTAGAATCTGAAGTAGTGTTAGCTCAGACCCTATGGGAAGGATGTGCATCTACTTTCTGATGTCAAGATCAACATTGACAAACTGTAATATCCACTAAAGATTGACAAAGCCAGTGAGGGCCTGACACTGTGCCCTGTGACAAACAATTGGACCTAAGCACACTGGAGATGAGGGAAAGAGTGTGTTTGTTTCAGACTTACATTGAGGGTTGTTGCCAAGTGTGACTTAGAGAAGCAGAATGCACATTTGAACTCAATGTTTGAAGATGGAATCGGTTCCTCTAGCTCAGTCCTTGAATCACCAGAGTCCAGACTATGAAATGATATGTGCCTGTGTTTGGAACTTGATGTTTGTTTTCATTTTTCTGTGAGGTTATTTTCAACTCTCAGACCTCACCAGACAGATGGCAAATTGTCTTCCAGTTTAGAGAGTTAGTGGTTTTCAGATAATCCACAATAGGTTTAAACTAGGAGTATATATTTTTTTGAGGCCGGTATTAATGCTACCACATTATAAACCATTTTAAAATTCCCCAAAATATGCATCACATTCAAAACTCTATTGTATGTGGGGTTGGTGGGGATGGGGACAGAACAAAACAGATAGCACATGGTGAAGAATATCCCTTCTTATTTTCGATACATATTAGCATCTTGAAGGCTTTGAAAAGTACTGAGCTAAAGTTTCATCAGAAAGCCAGCTCCACAATTCTTTTTTTTTCTGTTTTTTTAAACATTTATTTATTTCTTCAAGTTACATCTCAATCATAGTCTCCTCCCTCCTCCCCCTCCCAGTTCCACACTCCTACCCTCTTCCCCCTCACCCTCCTATCTGCTTTTTAAAAAAATTTAAGGTGTATCTTCCACCCCCCAACAGCTCCCCTTTTGAGTCCAATAAAAGGCTCTTTTTCTTATAACAATAAATACAGTACAAAGCAATAAGAACAATTAGGCCACAATTATGCAAATTATAAGGTTAAACCTACATTGCCAATGTCCAGTCCATATGTAATTGGCAACTGATATTAATATTCTATTATCTATCTCAGTGAGTTTAAGGTTGTATACCTAATTTAGTTCCATCCTAACTTGCATTACCAACTTAAAAAATCTTCTTGAACCTAGAATATCCTTTTATTTCCTAAACAAATTAAAACTTAACTGTGAGACTATAACTATCTAGTCTTCAACCACACCAGAGACCTAAGAAAGATAAATATATGTGAATAAACTAAAAGTGCAGAGCCAGCAGCATCACTCCCCTCACACAGATATTAAAAAAAAAAGACTAAACTTAGGCTAGAGAGATGGTTCAGTCGGTAAGAGCAGTGGCTGCTCTTCCAGAGGACCTGGGTTAAATTCCCAGCACCCACATGGCAACTCACAACTGTCTGTAACTCCCCTCACACAGATATTTTAAAAAAATAAAAAAGAAAGAAAGAAAAGACTAAGCATTCCACTTGTACAATGCTTTAGCAGAGCATTCAAAGTCTTCCACTGTACTTCCTGCAAGTTTTTAGTCTCTGTGATGGTAATCGTCCCAGGACCTTTCCTTTTAGCTATCCAGTAATTTCTCCCAGTGACTTGCCCTTTCTTCTTGAATCTGGAAATTAGTAGTAGTTACTGCTTTTGCCCTCTTTGGAATACAAAGCCTACCAGAATCCAGGTCTGAGGAACTCAAATCCTACCTTCTGGCCACCTGCTGCTCCACCCATACTCTGGAGCATAATGTGACCTGATCAACCTAGTTCTGTGGTGTTTCTCATGTAGCAGATGGTGAATTAACCTTTCTGAATGCAACAAAGGCACTCAGAGGGCAGAAGGAGCTCAGCAGATCCACGCTAACGTGAATGGAATCAGTCTTATGGGCATAGGTTTATATAATGCTGAGGAACAGGCAAGAAAGTTCTCAAACTCTATTGCCTTTTTTTTTTTTTTTTTTTTTAGAGGAAGCACTGATGTACTCTATGTGCAAGGTTTTGTACCTAGTAATGCTTAAAAATGAAATGTGAAGTTTTGGCCTTTTGCTACCAACCGTCATAAACTGTTTAGGATAATTAAGAAACGCAAACTAATAGTCATGCAAACGTAGCATTTTGTTAGTTAGTATGACAGTCTATCACAGTTATTTTCTAATCTATTCAGAAATCAAGATGCTAAGAGACAGCAACATTTGCTTATCTAAATATAAGAGATAGATAGGGCATCTTCAAAAACCTCAAGAGATCTGCAGAATATGGCATTCAAAGATGTTTTCTTAAGATTTTTTGATATCGAGACATGTCAGCTCCTGACAGCACCCCCTATTCTACTCCAAGTAGAAGATGAGCATTGAAGAATCTCCATTGTGAGGTGGTTGAATTAGTGGCAAGCCTGTCTCTTGGAAAGGAAAACCCCTTGCTTCAACTGTAGACAGAATACTGTCCAAATAGGACAAACTTGGAAGCAGGTAAGTCGACAGCCTCGATCTCCCAAGACAGATTAGGCAAGTCCTTCATAATTCCTGCTCTACAATCAATGGCTGTCAGAAAAACGGGGCCAAATGGCTGAAGACTGATGCTGAAATGTATGGAGAGAAAATGGGAACTGTCCAGGCAGCCACTGGTATGTCATTTCTTAGTTTTGGAAGTTGCGGGCCCTGCAATTCCTATATAATCAGATATATTTATCCCTCTCAGGTCTCTGAGGTGGTTGAAGACTAGATAGCTAGAGTCTCATAGTTAAATTTTGAGTTGTTTAGGAATCAAGAGCGTGTTCTGGATCCAAGAAGACATTTTTAAAATAGTGAGTGAAGTTAGTATGAAAGTTGAGTTAGATGCAGAACTTTAAACTCATGGAGATGGTTAGATAGTAGAACATTAAAATCAGATGCCAAATGCATATGGACTGGACTTTGGGAATGTATGCTAAGCCATATAACTCTCATAATTGTGGCCTATTTATTTCTGTTGTTTTGTATTGTATTGTTAAAAGAGAAAGAACCATTTGTTGGACTGAAAGGGGGAGCTGTTGGGGGGAAAAGATATACCTTAAACTAAAAAAAAAAAGGGTAGACGATGGGGTGGTTGAGGGGGAAAAGGGTGGAAGAGTGGGACAGGATGGGGGAGTAGGGAGGGGATTGTAATTGAGATGTAACTTGAAGAAATAAAAAATAAATTATTAAAAAAAAGGATGGTGCCAACCATAGAGCATTGCATGAGATTAGTCACTGTGGAGTGAATGTGAGGTGAGGTGCCATAGCTGACTGTGAAACACAGACTGAATTCCCACAGCGAACACTGAGACTGGTCACCACGTAAATCAGCTCATGCAGTTCCCAGGAACACCCCTCTAAAATCAGGCAGTTCGGTCACCTATCTGGAGAGGAACGCCACCTAGAGCAGATCTAGTACACGAGTGGATTCAGCCCATGGCTCCAGCCACAGATCAGCGGCCCCACCTGTCTGCCTGATATCCAGCCTGCAAGTGGACCTGTACACCCAACAGGGAAAAACAGCTGGACCACAAGAGCAAAGGTAAGATTTTTTTCCCCCCAGAGTTTCCAACATGGTGGCACAGTGTTCACTGTAGCTGAGAGGCAGAGACCTAATCCAATCACAGCAAAGCAATTAGGAGCCAAGACTGACTGCAAACAGAGCTGGAGAATATGTGTTCTCCACAAATATTGGGGCGGGTCACTCATCCTAGCACCCAAGCATTTGAGGCAGTCAGCAACAGGTACACTGAGGCTGGCACCCATCTTGGGTGGAGCTCAGTGCCTCCATGGTCAGGCTAGATGCTGAACCAGAATGACTGTGTCAGTGAGGGGAGAACACAGGCCCAATCACAACTCTACCTGACTTTCTGAGGAGACCTGCCAGCTCCCAGGTCCTCAGGATAGCTCCCTCGTGACTCCAATCCCCTGTATATTGGTCCAATTGGGTCACAACCAGTGGAGGAGAGCAGCAGCCACTCTCCTCTCTGAGAGCCAGTCTATTACAGGAACCTGCCCACCATCTGGAGGTGGACACCAGGATCTGAGGATCAGCCAACTCCCGGGGCAGGGAGTTTTCCTGAGCACCAAGGTCAGCTGACAAAAGAAACAAACAGACAACACCAGGATCAATCAGATGACAAAAGGTCAGCACAAGAATATGGTAAAAAAAAAAAAAAAACCCAAACAATAGGATGTCTCCAGATCCTAGCAATAATGCTACAGACAACTCTGGACGTCCTAACACGATTGAAACAAAGAAAAATGACCTTAATCCTACGCTTATATTAATAATAGAAGGCCTAAGGGAGGAAATCAAATACCTCAGAGAGCAACAACAAAGTACTGCAAAGGAGGTGATGGAAATGAATAAAGCACTTAAAGGAATGGAAGACCTGAAAAGGGAAGTTGAAGCAATGAAGAAAATCCAATCCGAGGCATCCATAGAACTGAAAAACCTCAAGAAAAGAATAGGAACTACAGACACTAGCATCACCAACAGAATACAAGAGATAGAAGAAAGAATCTCAGGCACAGAAGATAAAATTGAAGAAATTGATACATCTGTCAAAGAAAATGTCAAATATAAAAAAGTCCTGACACAAAACCTACAGAAAATCAAGGACACAATGAAAAGATGAAATCTCAGAATAATAGGAATAGAAGAAAGAGAAGAGTCCCACCTCCCTGGACCAGAAAATATCTTCAACAAAATCACTGAAGAGAATTTCCCAAATCTAAAAAAAGAGATGCCTATAACTGTACAAGGAGCTTACAGAACTCCAAATAGAATAGACCAGAAAAGAAAATCTTCCTGCCACATAATAATCAAAACACTAAATGTACAGAACAAAGAAAGAATATTAAAAGCTACCAGGGAAAAGGGTCAAGTAACATATAATGGCAAACCTATCAGAATCACACCTGACTTTTCTTCAGAGACGCTAAAAGCCAGAAGGGCCTGGACAGACATCTTTCAGACCCTAAAAAACCACAAATGCCAGGCCAGACTACTATTCCCAGCAAAATGGTCAATCAACATAGATGGAGAAAACAAGATATTCCATGACAAAGCTAAATTCAAACAATATCTATGCACAAATCCAGCTCTACAGAAGATGTTGGAAGGAAAACTCCAATGTAAAGAGGTTAACTACACACAAGAAAGCACAGGAAGCAAATAGCATGCCAAAAGAAGAGGAGCTCACTCACACACTATTTCAACCAATATCAAGATGGCAGGAAGTAACAATTACTGGTCATTAATATCTCTCAACATCAATGGACTCAATTCTCTAATAAAAAGATACAGGCTAGCAGAATGGATGTGAAAACAGAATCTCACATTCTGCTGCTTACAAGAAACACATCTCAGCAAAAAAGATAGACATTATCTCCAAGTAAAGGGCTGGAAAAAGATATACCAAGCAAATGGACCCAAGAAACAAGCTGGAGTGGCCATTCTAGTATGCAATAAATTGGACTTTGAACCAACATTAATCAAAAGAGATGGGGAAGGATACTACATATGCACCAAAGGAAAAATCCACCAAGATGAAATCTCAATACTGAACTTCTATGCCCCAAATGTAAGACCACCCACATTCATTAAAGAAACACTATTGAAGCTCAAATTCCACATTGAACCTCAAATCCCACATTGAACCTCACACATTAATAGTGGGAGACCTCAACACACCACTCTCACCACTGGACAGATCAATGATGCAGAAACCAAACAGAGAAATAATGAACCTCACATATATCATGAATCAAATGGACCTAATCGATATCTACAGAACATTTCACCCCAAAACAAAAGAATACACTTTCTTCTCGGCACCTCATGGAACCTTCTCCAAAATTGATCATATAGTCGGTCACAAAGCAAGCCTCAACAGATACAGGAAAATTGAAATTACCCCTTGTAACTTATCCATTATGGAATAAAGCTGGACTTCAACAATAATAAAATCAACAGAGAGCCTGCAAAAACATGGAAACTGAACAAGTCTCTACTCAGTGACCTCTGGGTCAGGGAAGAAACAAAGAAATTAAAGTCTTCTTAGAACTCAATGAAAATGAAGGCACAACATACTCAAACTTATGGGACACACTGAAAGCAGTCCTAAGAGGAAAGTTTATAGCACTAAGTGCCCTCAAAATAAACTGCAGTGTTCCCATACTAACAACCTAGAAGCACACCTGAAAGAGCTAGAACAAAAAGAAGCAAACACTCCCAAGAGGAGCAGACGAGAGGAAATTATCAAACTCAGGTCTGAAATCAACAACTTAGAAACAAAAAGAAATATACAAAGAATTGACAAAACCAAGAGTTGGTTCTTTGAGAAAATCAACAAAATAGACAAGCCCCTAGCTAAACTAACTAAAAGGCAGAGGGAAAATACCCAAATCAACAAAATCAGAAATGAAAATGGGGAAATAACAACAAACATTGAGGAAATCCAAAGAATTGTTAGGTCCTACTTCAAAAACTTGTACTCCACAAAATTGGAAAATCTAAATTAAATGGACAATTTTCTTGATACATTCCACCTACCAGGGTTAAATCAAGAACAGGTAAACAAATTAAACAGTCGTATAATGCTTAAGGAAATAGAAGAAGTCATTATAAGTCTTCCCACCAAAAAAAGCCCAGGGCAAGATGGTTTCAGCACAGAATTCTACCAGACATTCAAGAAGAGCTAACACCAATATTCTTCAAACTCTTCCACAACACAAAAGGAATACTGCCAAACACATTCTATGAGGCCACAGCCACCCTGATACCTAAACTTCACAAAGACCCAATGGAGAAAGTAAATTTCAGACCAATTTCCCTTATGAACATGGATGCAAAGTTACTTAATAAAATACTTGCAAACTGGATCCAAGATCACATCAAAAGTATCATACACTATGATTAAGTATGCTTCATCCCAGGGATGCAGGGGTGGTTCAACATTAGAAAATCCATCAATGTAATCCACCACATAAACAAGCTGAAAGAAAAGAACCACATGATCATCTCACTGGATGCTGAAAAAACTTTTGACAAAATCCAGCACACCTTCATGTTAAAAGTCTTGGAGAGATCAGGCATACAAGGACCATACTTAAACATAATAAAGGCAATTTACAACAAGCCAATAGCCAACATCAAACTAAATGGAGAGAAACTTAAAGCATTTCCTCTAAAATCAGGGACAAAGCAAGGCTACCCACTCTCTCCATATCTCTTCAACATAGTACTTGAGGTTTTAGCTAGAGCAATAAGACAACTAAAAGAGATCAAGGGGATACAAATTGGAAAGGAAGAAGTCAAAGTATCCCTATTTGCAAATGATATGATAGTATACATAAGTGACCCCAAAAATTCTACCAGAGAACTCCTACAGCTTGTAAACTCCTTCAGCAAGGTGGCTGGATATAAAATCAATTCAAAAAAATAAGTATCCTTTCTTTACACAAAAGATAAATGGGATGAGAAAGAAATAAGGGAAACAACACCCTTCACAGTAGCCACAAATAATATAAAATACCTGGGGTAACTCTAACCAAGCAAGTGAAAGACCTGTATGATAAGAACTTCAAGTCCCTGAAGAAAGAAATTGAAGAAGATATCAGAAGATTGAAAGATCTCCCTTGCTCATAGATAGGTATCAACATAATAAAATGGCCATCTTACCAAAAGCAATATACAGATTAAATGCGATTCCTATCCAAATACCAACTCATTTCTTTACAGATATGGAAAAAACAATTCTCAACTTCATATGGAATAACAAAAGACCCAGAATAGCTAAATCAATCATGTACAATAACAGAACATCTGGAGTTATCACCAAGCTGTACTATAGGGCAATAGTAATAAAAACAGCATGGTACTGGTATAGAAACAGACCAGTTGACCAATGGAATTGAATTGAAGACCCATAAATAAACCTACACACCTATGGTCACTTAATTTTTGACAAAGAAGCCAAAACTATACAATGGAAAAAGGAAAGCATCTTCAATAAATGGTGCTGGTCTAACTGGATGTCAATATGTAGAAGAATGCAAATAGATCCATACTTATCACCCTGTCAAAAACTTAAGTCTAAGTGGATCAAAGACCTCAACATAAACCCAGATAAACTAACATTAATAGAAGAGAAAGTGGGGGAAAGCCTTGAACTCATTGGCACCGGTAGCAACTTCCTGAACAGAACACCAATAGCTCAGATGCTAAAACAATCAATAAATGGGGCCTTATGAAATTGAAAAGCTTCTGCAAGCCAAAGGACACTGTCCTTAGAACAAAATGGCAGCCTACAGACTGGGAAAGGATCTTCACCATCCCAACATCCATCAGAGGGATCATATCCAAAATACATAAGGAACTGAAGAAATTAAACACCAAAAAATCAAATAATCCATCAATAATGGAGTACAGAGCTAAACCAAGAATTCACAGAAGAGGAATCTCTAAAAGCCAAGAGGCACTTGAAGAAATGTTCAACTTCTTTGGTCATCAGGGAAATGCAACTTAAAACAACTCTGAGATTCCATCTACACCTCTCAGAATAGCTAAGATCAAAAACTCATGCTGACAAGGATGTGGAGAAAGAGGGATGCTCTCCCATTGCTGGTGGGAATGCAAACGTGTACAGCCACTTTGAAAATAAATCTGGAGCTACCTTAGAAAATTGGGAATAGTTCTACCTCAAGACCCAGCTATACCCCCTCTTGGGCATATATCCAAAAGTTTCAAAACGAAACCACAAGGACATTGCCTCAACAATGTTCATAGCAGCTTTATTTGTAATAGCCAGAAACTGGAAGCAACCCAGATGTCCTTCAACTGAAGAATGGATAAAAAACAAAACAAAACAAAAACTGTGGTACATTTACACAATGGAATACTACACAGCTATCAGAAATGAGGAAATCACGCAATTCAAAACCAAATGGATGGAGCTAGAAAAGCTTATCCTAAGTGAGCTGATGCAGTCCCAGAAAGATAAACATGGTATGTATTCCCTTATAAATGGATATTAACCATACATCACGGATAACTATCCTACAACCCACAGACCCAAATAGATAGGAAGCTAAGATTATCTATCCTAGGAAAAATTTCACCTACCAGTGCGTCACGGAATCTGCTGCAGGTTAGTGGAACACCTTACCCTAGATGGTGCACCATATCAAGCCCCAGTACAAGTGGAAGCTCTTGGCCCTCACATGACTGAAGATCTGAGGGAGTATGATATTTGAGGGCCCACCTCATCTGAGGAGAAGGAGAGTACCAAGTAGAGGAACAAGGAAGAAGAGAAGGAGGGAGGGAGGGGAGCAGGGAGGGAAGGGGGTAGAGAGGGAGGGGCCAGGAGGGGGGGAGGGAGGGAAGGGGGTAGAGAGGGAGGGGCCAGGAGGGGAGGAGGGAAAAAACTATGTTTTAGAAATAACTTGAGAAAACAAAATAATACTTTTTATAGAAAAGAGTTAAGAAGCTTAAAAGTATAATAAAAATACAATATAAAATTTTCAAACTATAATTTACCAAAGGTATATTTGCCTTACTGACATGAAAGGAAAATGGCCTTAATTTCAGATTAGAATGTTAGACTGCAGGTGGCCACATAGCTTACACAAACTTGATAGCAGCTTAAAAGTTTTTTTTTTGTAGACATAAAGGATATTTTTATGGTTTGGCATTAAAAACAGGTAACAGGTTTAAAATACTGTAAATAGATTAAAGGTTTGGAGTTCAACCTGGTTTTCTAAACCTCCAAGAGTTGAAAAAAATTTGGAGCTAAGGTAAAATACATGAAATGTGTGGTGTTAGCCCATGCCTCTAACTCCAGCAGAGACAAGAGGATCACTATAGAGTTAGTTGTCTTATAAATTCTAGAGTTACAAGAAACAGGTGATGGTGCAAACCCTTAATCCCATCATTGAGGATACATCCTTAATCCCAACACACTAGAGATAGAAACCTGCAGATCTCAGAGCTCAAGGTCAGACTGACACAAAGCAAGCTCTAAATAGAGAAAACTTTGATCCACTTGGACTTAAGTTTTGTACAAGGTGATAAGTATGGGTCTAATTTCATTCTTTTACTTGTGGACATCCAGTTGGACCAGCACCATTTGTTGAAGAGGCTGTCCTTTTTCCATTGTGCGGTTTTGGCTTCTTTGTCAAAAATTAGGTGACCATAGGTGTGTATGTCCATTTCTGGGTCTTCAATTCAATTCCATTGATCTACTGGTCTGTTTCTATACCAATATCATGCTGTTTTTACTACTATTGCTCTGTAGTACAGCTTGAAATCTGGGATGGTGATACCTCCAGATGTTTTCTTATTGGACAGGATTGATTTAGCTATTCTGGGTTTTTTGTTGTTCCATATGAAACTGAGAATAGCTCTTTCCAGGTCTACAAAGAATTCTGTCGGTATTTTGATAGGAATTGCATTGAATCTATATATTGTTTTTGGTAGGATGGCCATTTTTAGTATGTTGATCCTATCCATCCATGAGCATGGGAGATCTTTCCATCTTCTAAAGGCCTCTTCAATTTCTTTCTTCAAGGGTTTGAAGTTCTTGTTTTACAGGTCCACCTTAACATAAGGCTGGTCACAATAAATCTATTAGAAAAAAAAGTGGGAAAAACCTTTGAACTCATTGGCACAGGTGACAACTTCCTGAACAGAACACCAACAGCTCAGGACCAGAGACCAACAATCAATAAATGGGACCTCATGAAACTGAAAAGCTTCTGTAAGGCAAAAGACACTGTCGTTCAAACAAAATGGCAGCCTACAGACTGGGAGAAAATCTTCACCAACCCCTCATCTGACAGAGAGCTAATATCCAAAATCTACACAGAACTCAAGAAATTAAATGCCAAGAATCCAAATAATCCAATCAAAAAAATGGGGGACAGAGCTAAATAGAGAATTCACAAAGGAGGAATTCCTAATGGCTGAGAGACACTTGAAGAAATGCTCAACATCTTTAATCATCAGAGAAATGCAACTCAAGACGACTCTGAGATTCCATCTCACACCTGTCAGAATGGCTAAGATCAAAAGCTCAAATGACAGCACATGCTGGCAAGGGTGTGGAGAAAGGGGAACCCTCCTCCATTGCTGGTGAGAGTGCAGGCTTGTGCAACCACTATGGAGGTCAGTCTGGTGATATCTTAGAAAACTTGGAATAGCTCTGCCTCAGGACCCAGCCATACCACTTCTGGGTATACACCCAAATGACTCCTCTTGGAATCATAAGGAAGTTTCCTCATAAATGTTCATAACAGCCTTATTTTTATAGCTAGAAACTGGAAACAACCCAGATGTCCCTCAACAGAAGAATGGATTAAAAATCTGTGGTACATTTACCCAATGGAATACTATTCAGCTATCCTTTCTCTCCTATGTAGGGGTGAACAGACTTGAGAAAAAATGGGACATAGAAATAATACAGGAAAGATCAAGAAAAAAGGATGGATTATTGAATATGCCCTTATACCTTTGTATATTGATACAAAATTAATATTACATTTGGCTAAACTGGTATTGATCTTTTATATTGATGCAAAAGTAAGATTGTATAGGGCTACATCGGTATTGATCTTTGTATATTGATAGAAAATTAAGATTATATTTGGCCACATTGGCATTCATCTTTGTATATTGATACAAAATTAAGGTTAACGCTTTTTAAGGTATTGTACCTAGGTATTGCTTAAAAATGAAATGTGAAGTTTTGGCCTTTTGCTACCAACCATCATAAACTGTTTAGGATAATTAAGAAATGCAAATTAATAGTCATTCAAGCATGTCATTTTGTTAGGTACTAAGACAGTCTATCACAGTTATTTTCTAAGCTACTCAGAAATCAAGTTGCTAAGAGACAAGCAACATTTGCTTATCTAAATATAAGAGATAGATAGAGCATCTTCAAAAACCTCAAGAAATCTGCAGAATATGGCATTCAAAGATGTTTTCTTAACTAAAGATGTTTTTGATATCGAGACATGTCAGTTCCTGACAAAATCCCCTGTTCTACTCCAAGTAGAAGATGAGCATCGGAGAATCTGCAATTGGAGATGGTTGAATTAATGGCAAGCCTATTTCTTGGTATGAAAAATCCTTTGCTTCAACTGTAGACAGACTTCTGTCCAAACAGGACAAAACTTGGGAGCAGGTAAGTCGACAGCCTAGCTCTGCAAAGACTGGGTAGGCAAGTCCTTCCTAATTCCTGCTTTACAATCAATGTCCATCAGAGAAACGGGGCCAAACAGCTGAAGATTGATGATGTAATGAATGGAGAGAAATGGGAACTGTCCAGGCAGCCACTACTATGTCATTTCTTAGTTTTGGAAGCTTCTGGCCCTGCACTTCCTGTATAAACATATATATTTATCCCTCTCAGGTCTCTGAGGTGGTTGAAGACTAGAAAGCTAGAGTCTCATAGTTAAATTTTGAGTTGTTTAGGAATCAAGAGCGTGTTCTGGATCTAAGAAGATGTTTTTAAAATTGTGATGCAAGTTAGGAAGAAAGCTGAGTTGGATATAGAACTTTAAATTCATGGAGATGGCTAGATAGTAGAATGTTAAAATCAGGTATTGACCAGACATTGGGCATATATGCTAAGCCATATAAGTCTCATAATTTTTACCTAATTATTTCTGTTGTTTTGTATTATATTTATTGTTATAAGAGAAAGAGCCATTTTTTGGACTGAAAGGTGGGGCTGTTGGGGGGAAAAAGATATACCTTAATCTAAAAAAAAAAGGAAGAGGATGGGGGATTGATGGGGAAGAGGGTGGGAGGTTGGGACTGGAGGGGGTGTAGGGAGGGGATTGCGATTAAGATGTAACTTGAAGAAATAAAAATAAATTAAAAAAAAAGCAAATGTCTCTCACCTGCTTTTGTAAGTTTCATCCAACCTCATGTAAATGAGCCAGTCTATCTGTTTTCACTATTCTGTTAATCATATATCTTTTCCTTAGAAATATCGGCAGTACCTTGCCTGAAATTTAACACTGAGATTCTCATCACACATCTCACTTCTTGAATTTTTACTCTTTGAGTAGATAGATTAACCCTCTGTATGGCTTTGTGTTAACTTGACCTAGAAGAAGAATGATTTTTTTTTTTTTTTTTGGTTTTTCGAGACAAGGTTTCTCTGTGTAACAGCCCTGGCTGTCCTGGACTCGCTTTGTAGACCAGGCTGGCCTCGAACTCACAGAGATCCGCCTGCCTCTGCCTCCCGAGTGCTGGGACTAAAGGCGTGTGCCACCACAGAATGATTTTTGTTTGAAGTTTTGGAGTCCTGGGTTTGGGGAAGGCATATACAGCTCACCAAATTCCTTATACAATGCAACAGAACCTGTTCATATGAAAGTCAGCATGTAATGGGGATTCCTAAAAAGAAAATAATGATTTTTTTATCTCCTAGTTTTTTTTCCTTCCAGTTAACTATAACAAAAAATTCCCAAACCAAGGACTTTCAAATAAACCATTAGTGGAATCACCCTAACCAACCTCACTCAAATGGAAGTTAAAGAGGTATCATAGGAGAGTTATCTTTAAATTATTTTCAAATAACAACAACTGAAATGCTTTATGAAGTGATATTCATGTTTAATAATTCCTTCCCTATAGAATTTTCTGTCTACTACCTCTTTTGAAGTTCATTTCCCAGGTGACAAGATAATTCAGCAGGAAAAGGCACTTGCTGTGTAAGCCCGAGAACCTAGCTTCAAGCCACAGAACCCACTTGCTCACCAGGACAAGCAAATACACACACACACACACACACACACACACACACA
>CAJQZJ010033945.1:457313-486203 GCA_907164525.1 Lophiomys imhausi
TAAATAAGAGTTAAATAAATAATAATTTAAAAGTTCGGTTACAAATGGTGCTGGTCTAACTGGATGTCTGCATGTAGAAGAATGCAAATAGATCCATATTTATCACCCTACACAAAAGTTAGGTCCAAGTGGGTCAAAGTCTTCAACATAAAACTGGATACACTAAATCTAATAGAAGAGAAAGTAGGGAAAAGTCTTGAACTTATTGTCATAGGAGACAACTTCCTAAACAGAACACCAATAGCTCAGGCATTAAAATCAACAATTAATAAATGGAACCTTATGAAAATGAAAAGCTTCTGTAAGGCCAAGGACACTGTCAATAGAACAAAACTACAGCCTACAGATTGAGAAAAGATCTTCGCCAACTCCGTATCCAGTAGAGGGCTAATATCCAAAATATATAAAGAACTAAAAAAATTAAACACCAACAAACCAAATAATACAATGAAAAATGGGATACAGAACTGAACTGAGATTTCACTACATAGCAATCTCTAATGGCTGAGAAGCACTTAAAGAAATGCTCAACATCCTTAGTCATAATTGAAATGCAAATCAAAATGACTACGAGATTCAGTATTACACCCATCATAATGGCTAAGATCAGAAACTCAAATAACTGCTTATGATGTTGAGGATTTGGAGAAAGGGGAACACTCATCCATTGCTGGTGGGAATACAAACTTATACAGCCACTTTGGAAATCAATCCTGTGATTTCTCAGAAAATTAGAAATAGTTCTCCTTCAAGACTTGGCTATACCATTCCTGGGCATATACCCAAAATATGCTTACCAAACCACAAGGACATTTCCTCAACAATGTTCATAACAACATTGTTCATAATAGTCAGAAACTGGAAACAACACAGATATCCCTCAACTGAGGAGTGGATAAAGAAACTGTGGTACATTTACACAGTGGAATACTACTCAGCTATCAGAAAAAAGGACATCATGAAATTTGCAGGCAAATGATTGGAACAAGAAAAGATCATTCTGAGTGAGTTAGTGCTGGCTCAGAAACACATGCATGGTATTTACTCACTCATAAGGGAATATTAGCCAATACATACAGGATAACCATGCTACAATCCACAGACCCAAAGGAACTAACAAGGAGGGATCCAGGGATGATTTTGAATCCCTCTAATTAGAGAAAATAAAATAGACATCAGAAGTGGATGGAGAGAGGGAACTAGACAGGAACCTAACATAACTGTCATCTGAGAGGCTTTATCCAGTCCATTATGGAAACAGATGCAGAGACCCAGAGTCAAACATTAGGTGAAAATCAGGGAGTCTTGAGAAAGAGTTAGGGGAATGTTTGAGGGAGCTGAAGGAGTCAAGGACACTACAAGAAGACTCACATAGCCAATTAACTCAGACACAAGGGGGGCTCATAGAGTCTGAACCACCAACCAACACACATTGATTGGTCCTTGGCCCACCACACATATGAAGCTGAGGGGCTGCATGATCCTCAAATGGATCCCCTAACAATTGGAGCAAGGTCTATCTCTGACTTGAATGCTGTTGCCTCCTTCTGCATCCTATTTTCCTAGCAGAGCTGCCTTGTCTTGCCTCAGTGGAAGAAGAGCTGATTTGATGTGCCAGAGTGGGTTGGTACTGGGTAGGGGTGGGACATTATGGGGACAGTGGGTGGGAGGGTGGGATTGGGAGGAGAGGAGGGAGGGGGCTTGGATTGGAATGTAAAATAAACAAATAAATTTGTTGATTTTAGAAAAATAAAAGAAAATGAAAAACCACCATATCTAACCATCAGAGGACTGAGACAAATATAGAGAAATACTAAATATAGTAATTAAAATTTATATTTGAGGAGTGTGTTCACATTCTGAGACTGTAAAAAAGAGCAGAGCTGACACTACCTTCACATCTATAATCATTTTGTGATGTCTGGCCATGAAATGAAAAACAACGTTTCATTTCTGGGTCAGTCCAAGCACTGTTGAAGAAACATGGGACCATTGACAGTTTCATGATAGAAATGTAGTTTAGGTAGCCAGTCTGCATTTATGATTGTTATTTTCTGTTAAACATACATGTGTGAATATAATGAAGGCAATGAGTGCAAAAAAGGAAAAAAGTTTGGTAATTATTCTAAAAATTTGAGGAAGATTGGAGTTAAGAGCTATTCTAAAAATTTGAGGAAGATTGGAGTTAAGAGCAATATTCATTTCATGAGCTTTCTATGTATCATATAAATAAGAAACTCAGTATAAATCCCAAAATCAGGTATATTACAAATAAAGCCAATAAAGTTTAACTTTAAAATAAGATGTAAAATAAAATCAACCTACTTTATTCAAGTCAATAGGAAAGATTTGGAAAATGATCAGGAAATGCTTTATTTTTCATGGAAAATAATTATTTGTGAATAAGTCCTAGCATAGGCAAGCTCTGTTGACTGTGAGAAATTAGTATCCAGAAAACAAGCTTACTAGCCAGACCTCGTGGCACAGACACAGTGTAATCCTGCCTACCTGGGAGGCTGAGGAAGGAAGATCATGAGTCAAAGCTATGCCTGGGCTACGGTCACTTCAAGGTCAACCTGGGCAGTGAGTGAGACTGTCTCTTAAAATCAAAAGTCTATAAAGAACGGAAGACTATAACTGAGTGGTAGTAAATTTTATTCTAGCATGTACAGGGCCCTCAATTCACTCATCACTATTTGCAATAACAAAGCAAATTCCTGTCATTTATGAATGCTTGAGTAGAGAGAACATTCCCTCTTGTTTTTCAAGCACACCCCTTAAATACGCAGGTACAGGACTTTTCTCTAAAATATCATGTTTCTGGTGGTGGAAAGAATGAAAAAAAAAAAGAAAGAAAGAACCTCTGAATAAACATTGTTTTGCCATTCGTATATCATGATTGTTTAGGTCTAAATTCTGAGTGATTGATTTGGATTATTGTAACAGTAAAATAGAACATCCTCTCTGACTACCAACAACCTCAGAAGAGGTCACTCTGTAGTGACAGGAACCTTCCTCTCTTTGGCCTTATTTTGAGTATGGTTCAGAAACGTAATTAGGGAAGAGAGTGGTTTGAGTTAACTGCAATTTGTGACATTAGTGCTTCTTTTCCAAAAATTTGTTTAAATCTATTCTTAAAAACTCTTAAATACTGCTTTGGTCTTCTCTTACTTTCGAGGTTCATGGGCAATCTGGCTGTAGAAGCCAATATTGATTAGATTACAGAAATTGCAGCTCGGAAGAGTCCTAAGGAGTAATTTGCAGCTATTAACATTTTGAACCTGATACTTCTTGTGCTCAAAGAGTGAGATGAAGGGAGGTGTTCCACATCGTCATGGGATTTTACCCATTTGGTGATAATAACACTCTATTTTTGAAAGTTCAAGATGATTTTATAAAATATTATTTTTCTGAGCATGAGGGTGGAAGGTTATATTTCCTTGAAAACTATGATCCTAAAGGTCATTTTCAGATCCTTGGTAAAAACTCATCAACTTCCATAAGAACTTTTGATAAAGTATGGACTCATTAATCCAATCTGTTTAGTATTTTGGTTGTTTGTATATAATAATGTGAACAATTCTCAAATTTGGGTTATTTTGTTGATTTAATATGCATAATTTAATATATATAATGTTTATATTAGTAACATTAATAGGTACAATAGGTATACATTATTTATCTCAATAGTCTTCAAACCTCATGAGCTACTAAAATATATTTTATTTCATGAAGGATGTCCTCAAAGCACATCTTTATTAACTAGTACACATCCAAAAGATTTTGTTTATTAAATGTTAATTTAAAAGTCAGCATACAAAACATTATCAAGTTACACTTGTTTCTCCTTTTTCTCTTGTGCTGTGGAAGTTGGCTACCTTTATTAGGCCCATGTTTGCTTTTTACTTCAGTGTGCTTTGGGAGGTTTTAATATTAGCACAGCTCACCTATGCCGTGCCAGTTGAGAAGAATCAGTGTGTTGACGATTTTTTTACTCAGGGCCAGTAGATTGTGTCTGAGAGTGAGTTAAGGTTGTTGGTTTGTAACCTGTTCCTAATTTGGGAACTTAAATTATACAGCTCTCAGAGTGAGTAGGTAATGGAAAGATACGAAGGATGTTGGATGCGATTCTTTCCTGTTCTGCCCTGGGAAGTCCCTCTGAAGTCACGGGGAGGTCCCTAAGCCCATCTGGGACAGCAGCAGCCTCTAGACTTCCATGAAGACATCCTCTTGGATGGCTGTGAGGTGGGGCTAGTGAACTCATTCCTAATAAGCAGTCAACTCCTTTTAGTTCATTTTCCAGGGTAAGATTAGATCATGCTGGAAAACCTCACCAAAGAACCTTATAAAAAGAGATGAACTCACTCCCAATTTTCATCAGGTTCTGAGGCAAAACCATAAATACCACTATCCCACCTCAGGCTACTGGAAACAAATTTGCATTTTATTCTCAGGCACAGAAATATCCCTAAGCAAATAGTCCAGTCAGCAGGCATCCTGTGCCACTTATTTTTTCTGAAAACCCACCTGGTTTGCCACTTTTTCTGGGGAATTATTTGGCTCAGTGCCACACAGGCCAGATGAGGCTCAGAAGCAACTCAGGGAAGTAAAGTTTCCCATTGTGACAGAGGTCACAGTGAAGGCTGGTGAGGCTGCAGGGAAGTCTTCAGTGACTCTCTGTCAGGGTTTCTTCTTTAAGGAATAATAGGAACTGTTTTCCAACAAACAGAAACTTCCTATAAATGAAGTACTTCTTTAATTTAATAGGCGTGTGAGGTGGTTGGTTTTCTGAACACCACAAGACTGAGTGAGTGTAGGGATTACTAGCGCCAGATGGAGATCCACCAGATTGGTTTTGTGTGCACGTATGGCATGTATGTGCGTGTTAACATTCATGTGTGACTGCTATTTGCTTATGCTACAGCATACGTGTGGGTGTCAGAATAGAGATATCGGGTTCTCAGCTTCTACCTTGTTTGGGATGGGTTCTCTGTTGTTGTGTTCTTAATTCTTATGCCAGTCATGTTGGTTCACCAACTTCCCAGGACTCTGCTGTCTCTGTTTCCCATATCCTTGTAGTAGCACTAGGATTATGAATGGCCACATCCAGTATCTGGCTTTTATATGGGTTCTAGGGATTTGAACTCAGGTCTTCATGCTTGCATGGCAAGCACTTTTACCCATGAAGTCATCTCTCCAGCACTCCACAGGCTTTTAATGCATAAAACATTATTTTATTTGAAATTTAACTTATATTCAACAAGGGGTGGTTTAGAGTTTCATAGATATTGATATTTCTTTATTCTGTTCCCCAAATTGTAAAAAGTATTTCCACAACAACAGAACATTCCCCTACGTCTTACTCTCAGATCTCTATAATCCTTCCATATCTAACCAGTGTCCTTAATTTTTATCATGATGAACTATTTTGGTCTGAATTTCATACAAGTTAAATCACTTACTATGTATGCCTTAGTATTTTATTTTAAGTTCAGTATATGTTTTTGAGATTTATATAGACTAAAATCCAAATTAGCTGTTTGTCTTTATTCATTACTGATGTTGTTCATATAATCTGATTATATTAATCTATCATAGTTTAACCATTTTGACATTTGAGATTCTCCTCCTCCTGGTCTTCACCCTCATCCTCTTCTTCCCTTTTCATTTGGGATGTATATGAACAGTGGTATTGTGAATATCCATATACAACCTCCAATCAGTTTCCATCAATAGCAAGGCTCTTCTTGCTAAATGAAAGTATACATCTTTAATTAGATAATACCCTTCTGGGGAATGTGGATAGAACTGGAGATTATCATAATAGATAAAATATGCCACACTCAGGAAAAATATATTGCATATTTTTAATCTCATATGGAATCTACATTTTAAAAACAGAGTCATGGGGGACTAAGGGACTACTGGAGAGAGGGAGAAGGGGGATAATGAGGACAAGAGACAATAATATAGGTGAATGTGAACAAAGACCATATAACATCTGTACTAAATGTCACAATTAATCCCATTATTTTATAGACTAATATATGCTTAAAAATTAGAAAAATAATGTCATACCAATGGTGCTTGTTTTAAAATTAAAATTTCATAGAGTAAAATAAACTTTCTTTAATTACGTTTACTCTCTATTTTAAAGTAATTTCAGAATCACATGGAGCTTGAAAAATTAGGGAAAATGTCCTATATCCTTTTCAGTGAGATTCTCTAAATTGTATTGTTTTATCAATTTTATAAAATTTGCTTCACAGTTTTATTTATTGGTTCACACACACATTGCTATTTTTTTCTGAATCACTTGAAAGTAATATATGGTATATCTTTACCTCTAAGTATTTATTTTTTATTAAAGCAAGACATTCTTTTACATAACCATAGAGTAATCATTAAAGGAAAGAACATCATTATTGGAATAATAGTCTCTAATATGCTTTTTTTATTCAAACATTACCAATTGTGCAGTAAGAGCCTTTCTTATGAAATCAATTTTCATAACTAGAGTCCAATCCAGAATAATTTGTGATGACTGGTAATGCCCCCTTCACGTTTAGTCTAGGTTACCTCTTTCTTTTATCACCTTGGCATTTTTTTTTAGGGATATGTGTCATTTGATTTTTTTATAATGTCACAGTTTGGGCTTGTCTGATGTTTCCTCATACATCACTTTATATGTTGTTTTGTGGAAGCCATCCTATCACCAGAGACACTTGTCTTTCTTGGTACATCTAGATACAAGTGTTTGTCACGAGTATTGGACATGATACCTGATCATTTGTTTAAGGTGGTAGTTATCATATTCTCTATACTAGAGTTACTGTTTTCTCCTTTGTAATTAGTTTACAGCTATAGGGGAAATACTTGAGAAGGTATATATATATATATTTTTTTTTGCTCACACATCAATAGCAGTCATTCAATATGTTCCTGAAGCAGTTATGACTAAGTTTTTTGCCAAAAGCTAAGCTGACTGTGTCACCTACATAACCTATTGTAATTCCACTCCAAGAAAAGTTTCCTGTTTTTCATAATGCATTTGTTTATTCATGTAATCCCATGTAGATTAATGATTCTTATTTTATGCTATGGATTATGGTTTATTGTCATTACTTCCTTAATTTGTCAATTTTTCTTTAATTATTTTATAACTAGCTTTCAAACTATTATAAATAACATACTTTTCATTAAACTATCATCATTAGATACTAAATAGCTTAATAATTTGTTGAATGACAAATAGATTGATGTAATATATATATATATATAAAGATAATCTCAATGTTTTTAAATACATATTTCATCTTTGTATTTAAATAAAAATAATATTGGTTAGACAGGGTAATTGTGCCTCCAAACATTCTCTAATATGCTAAGCATGAGATTGTGCTCAAATTAAATGAATAGGGTCTATGGAAATAGATCTTAATTTACTAAATGTTGAGCATATAAAGAAAACTTTATCCTTGATCATTTGAACAGGATAATGAAAGCACATGAGTCCTTAACAAAAGAGGAGATATGAGAAGGTATTTACCTGTCATTGCTAACTTTGAAAATAAAAGTGAAGGTGCCCACAAACCAAAAAATGTGGGTAGTTTTTAATAAACAGGGAATAGCACTCATGTGGCAGTCCTCAAAGAAAGAAAATTTCAGGCCTACAATTGGAAAGATATTCCTGTCAACACTATGAATGAACAAAAGACAGATTTTTAGACCCTTAGGGGTCTTGTAGCCCTTGGCTGGGGGTGTAGCTCAGTGGTAGATTGCTTGCCTAGCAGGCATGAGACTCTAGGTTCAAGCCTCAGTGCAAAACAGAAAAAGATTTTCTTACCGACTACTTGATTTTAATCTTCTGAGACTAGAGCAGACAGTTGACAAACAGAATTGTGAGATATTAAAATTGTCTTCTTTTGACACACTACAATTGTGGTAACTCTTTATCATAGCAATAGAAGGTTGACACATAGAGTCCATGTATGTCTATCTACATATGAGTTATGTATGTATTTTGTCATTTTTTCTCACTCTGTATTTCATTCCATACAGCTTCCTCCTCCTTTGAGTGTCATTCCCATTAAACCATGATTTTTTTTCTCCCTCTCTTTTACCACATAATGTCTTCTATTTCTGTAGTTTAGCAAGAAACTGGAACTCCCCCTGCTGTGGCCAGAAAAATAGGAACATTGTAGCAGAAAGCCAGTACCTGTGAATTAGCAGCAACCAATCTTTGAACTTTCCAAAGGCAGACTTCTCCTGACCTTTCTGCATTTTTTTCCCTGTTTATGCTGTTTCCTTTGGGGAATCACCTAAAATGGTTTTGACTTGCATATTACATAAAATATCTCCAAAGAGCTACTTTGCCAAGCCACACGTAACATGCTAATATTTTTCTCAAAAGATTTTAATATAGTAATCAGTCTTCTTGAAAAATAACATGCTTTCCACGTTGAAAAGCATCATTGAAGCTTGTGGTAAATATAATTAAATAGGCCAGGACAGGCTTAAATCCTTAATGGCATGCTGGGCACAAGCCAGTATTTCCATTTCTAGGTGAGACCGTTTGAGTGAGCAGGTACCTCTAGCTTTGTGTAAATATCGTACTCTGGCAGAGCTGTAGTGAAAGTGTATTTTCGTAAATCAGTCCATGTTCTAGAGTGATGGCTGGTGTTTATAGCATGAAGAAATGCCATGCAGAATGTTTGGCAGCCATCAGTAGCATAGTTTGTGTGGTTTTATTTTCTTTGTGGATAAATCTGGGCTGTCATTATTGAGTTTGTTTCCAATAGACCGGAGCTGTATTTTTAGAAATCTTTAGGAGATTGGAGACCATCATGCTGCATGAAGTAAGCCAGACTAAGAAAGACAAATATGACATGTTTTCTCTTGTGTATGGATTCTAGATTTTAAAACATATGCATGAAGAAAATGAGGGGCTGAGGTGGAGGATTAGGGAAGCTGTAAAAGGGGAGGGACAAGACAGGGTAATGGATGAAAGTAACAATAAATGAAGAGGTGGGTGTGGCGGAGGATACATTTCAATTGCATCATTCTGTCACCTGGCAGCACATGTGGTCCTGGGCAACAGGTGTACCTCAGAAAAGAGGGTGTGAATTTGACCAATGAGAAGGCACTCTAGTATAATTAGTGACAGCATATAAGAAGGAAAGTCTGGGAAACTGGAAAGGACTTTTGACTTGGCATTGCTTCTCAACACTGCCTAGTTGCTGGACACTGCCATACTTTGAAACACAATAGAAAGATAGTAACAGAAGTTGGACAGAGTCCAGTTGGAAAGCTGAGGTTCCAAGAGATGCAGAGCACAGTATGTTCCCCATACATCCCCGTGAAAGGGTGTGGCCAGGGACTATGAGAAACCATGAGAAACTGCCAGGGACATCAATAGCGGTGCTTTAAGGGCATGGTGGCAGAGCCAAAGGGTGTGTGGGAGACAGAGGTGTGAAGCAGATGTGTGCCAAGTGCGGGCACTGAGGCCATGCTGACAGAAAAGATCAGACTTAAAGCAGACATGTGTGAACCAGCTCCTAGGGCCCACTCTGAGGAGGTAAGAATTCGATGGTCACGTGCCTGAGCACATAAACTGAGACCAGCAGAGGAGATAAGAGACAGAGGCTGAGAAAAGGCCATAGAAAGGGATCCTGCCATGAGCCAGCCCAAGAAGGCTGAGAAAAGGCCATGAAAGGCTGCCCCTGCCACAGGTAAACTTGGACCTGTTCAAAGAAAGTTCGTAAGAACTGGATGTTGAGGAGAGCCCTGGCCAACTGGTGCCACAGTGAAGGGAGAAGAGCAACTCGAGGCTATGTCCCTCCATCCATGGGTCCACAGCCACCTAGGGAGTGAGGCCTGAGGCGAGAGCACTCTGAGGCCATGGCAAACAGACTGTGAGGACACCACAAGAACAGGCGGGAGTGGGTCCCCTGTCCTGTGAGGGTGTGACAAAGCCCAGACCAACAGAGGAATCTCCAGCCAGGCCTTGATACCAAGGACAAGGCTGTGCGGCACAGCATCTGCTCCGAGGGTGTTCATCCCTGCTCCATTTAGCTTTGACAGTCTTGGCTGACTTAGGGGGCCTCAAGTCTGAACTGAAGTGATATGGTGGCTGGAATGATAGCCAAGTGACCACTGAGTGACTGCTCCTGCGGACAGACTGCTGACTAGTTGAACTCAAGGACCTGTCCTTGGGGATTGGTATCTTTCTAAAGTTCCTAGGGTTGGTAGGGTGGTAGGTGTTAATAATTATTAATAAATACAGTTTAAAAGTTATGCCTACAAGTGGGATTTAAATATCTGTGTACAGTTGAGGAAATAGAGGGATGCAGTTCAGTTAGAGAGAGGGGAACTGAAGTAGAAATGGGGAAGAAGAGATATCGAGGAGAATATGAGCAAAGCTCAGTGAGATACATGCATGGAAATGACATAAGGGCGCGTGCACATTTGAACATTAATTAAAATTAAGCATTAATAACAGATACTTTTAAACTGGGTTTCCTGAATCAGCAAGTGGAGAAACCTTAGTTAGTTCTTTAAGGAATGCATTTGACCAACAGTTTTAACTTACCGATACTGTTTTAAGCTTACTCTACATCTTGAATCACAATGAAAATTAAAATTAAATAAATAAAATTTATCATTCTCTCCTTTTCAAGTTTTTGTCCCTCTAACAAAATGTTAAGATCTCTGGTGGATCTGAAGTCACGTAAATCAGCCATACCTTTTTGATGTATTTATATAACAATGCAATGCACATTTAGTAGCATCAAAATGTTACAATGCTTCAAGTTATTTGTTTTCCATAATTTTTCATTATTTGATACTGAGAATCACATTGATATTTTTGGAGTAAGAAAACTATGGGAAGCTCAAAGATTGAGACTGCCAAGATAACACTTGTCAGCAGCAATTCACAGGGCACAAATGTTTTACAATACTGGTTTTAAAAAGCAGGGCTAGGAGGATAGCTCAGAGGTAGAGTGTCTGCTTCACCTGGGAAAAGGCCTGAATTCCATCTCAGCTCCAGATAAACAAGGAAAGAAAGAAAGAAATGAATATCAAATGAATGAGTGAACATTACTTCCTAACCAGGAATGCCACTCAGTTGGTAGAGGGCTTGCTTAGGAGACAGGAAGCCACGGGCTTTATTCTCAGTATCATAAAAAAAAAAACGAGTGTGGTGGCACATGTTTATAAACTCAGCACACAGGAAGTTTAGGCAAGAGCATCAGAGTTAAAAGTCATCTTGACCTACATAAGGAGTTTGAAAGCAGCCTGGGATATGTGAGGCTCTCTCTCAAAGTAAACCAACATACTAACAACGCAGCAAAATGAGAACTCCATGAGAAATGTTTAGCTCGAGGAATGGAGGAAAGTATCCACAGGAAACACCGGAAAGATAGTCTTTCCTGGTGGAAGAAGAAAGGGAATGAACAGCCTAGAGCACAGCAGTAGTGGAAACGATGGGAGACAATGCCGGATTTTCAGACAGCCGAGGTGGCTCCTCCAATGTGGCCCTGCAGAAGCTGTAGGCTGTGAGTTCTCTGCTTGCCTCTTCTGAACAGTCCCATCAGTTGTTCTAATGGTTTCTTTACTGCACGTCAAATCCCCTGTATAGCGTTTGTCCCGTTTTTCACTGTGCATGGTCCTGGAAATAAGCACACGATATCTTTCCATTTGTTCCAGACACACCTGGAACATTAGACCTGATTCCCAAGCTGCACCTTCCCTGGTCAAATTTTTCACTTCATTGTGGCTTCTTGGTTGCTCCCTAGGGGGAACAAGGACACCTTCAGTTTCTCCGCAGTTCCCTTCTCCTCAGTCTGACGTAAAGTGTTTGACTGAATGTCGCCGCTTCAGAGTCTTCTGCTCTGGAGCACCAAATCTGCTAAGTTATTTTGTATAGGAATATCTGAAATTAATATTGACCTGCCTGGGATGGAATTCTGATGTGATCAAAAGGAGCTCTTAATGATGGGCTTTAGACAGGAGATTTATTGATTTGCAATTATTAGCGAAGATGAAATAAAAGCAAGTTTCCAACCCTGGTTGATGGAAATCCTCCAGTATCATCGATATGCCCTGTAAACATGTTTGCTGCCATCTTTGTTTTCCCTTTGCATATTCCTAATTTGACAAGCATTGTCTCACATATAGATATGGGTTTATGGTTTAAGAACTTCTGAGAAGATTATATTTCTTCTTTATTTCATTAATATGAATTTTCTCTATTGATTTTTTATTGATAAACTCAAGTCCCATCGGGAAGCCAGCTTGATTAGGGTGCATTTTCTATATTTGGATCTTACCTCATATAGATTTTACTATTCTGTTTATGTTTCTATGAACGTTATGAGAATGCTTATATGTTCCTTTCTCATAGTAGCCTTACAAGATTTTTTATTATGGCTACTCTGGCTTTGAAAACTAGGTAGCTAATAGCTTTCTCTTTTGTCATTTCTTGAAGAGTTTTCATAAACTCAAATTTATTCCTTCTTTACATATTTATAAAATTTCCCTATAAAAGCATCTGTCTGACTCTAGAATTTCCTTAAGGGAATGTTTTCATTATCCATTCACATTACTTAGTAAATATAGAGAAATGCACAGTTTAAAAACTTGTAACATCTTTCAATTTTGTATTCTCTTGGGTATTAGTTAATTTCATATGAATATTTAAGTGTGTGTGTATGTGTGTATGCCCATGTCCCTTGTATATTGAACCCAGGGCTTTATGCATGATAAACAAGCCTTGTCTCACTGAACTCTATCCCAACACTCTAATCCATTTTAGATTTTTATTTGAGACCAGAATATCACTGTGTTGCCTAGACTAACTTTGAATCATATAGAATGGAAGAGTCTTGAACTTAGGACCCACTTGCCTCATACTCCTGAATAGCTAGAATTATAGACTTATGCCATCACTTCTGGCTCAAACTAATAACTTTATTGATGGGAACTCATACAATTTTATTTCTAATAGTAATAATTTCACATTTTCCCCCACAATTTTTGTTAAATTTATATGGTTTCAAAATAATAACTTTTTCTTGTTGATGTTCCCCTATTACACAATGATTTTTCTACTTCATTAATTTAAGCTTTTATCTTTATTGTTTCTTACAGTCTCTGTTCTATTTTGTTTAATTTGTTATTACCTTTGACTTTGTAAGAAACAAACTGGGATCATTGATATTTCAACCACTTTCCTTTAAAAGATATATGAAAAGCCCATAAATTTACCTCTGAGCAGAGTGTAATTGATGGCAGTTTATCCATGTGAATTTTTGGACTACTTTTTCTAATTCTATGAAAAACGTCTTTGGATCTTTGAAATGTATTGAGTCTGTAAACTGTTATTGGTAATATAGGTATCTGGACAATATTAATTCTTCTAATCTGCAAGCATGAGAGATCTTTCTATTGTCTGATTTCCTCTTCATTTTCATTTGTCAGTTTCTTAAAAGTTTTCACTGGAAGGTCCTTCACCTCTTTGATTAGGGTTAGTTCTAGGCACATTTTTTTCCAAGCTACTTTGAATGGGAAAAGTTATGGATTTTTACATGCTGATTTTGTATAATGAACTCTATTGAGACTGTTACCATATCTCAGACTTTTCCAGTGAGTCCATTGGATATTTCAATTACAAGATCATGTCAACTTCAGCTAGGGATAATTTGAATTCTTCCTTTCCCACTTGTATCCCCTTTTCTTCATTATTTTCACTTTCTAAAGCTAAGAAGACTTTAAGCACTATATTGAATGAGAGTCGTCAAAACTTTTGTTTTGGTCCAAAATTTAGACAAAATAAATGCTGTCTATTTTTTCTCATTTTGGATAAGGCTATGAGTTTGTTGTATGTACCCTTTTGTTTTGTTTTGAGATATGTTGCTTTTCCTTCTAGTATGTTCAGTTCTTTCGTTACGAAGGCAAGTTGAACTTGGTCAAATGCATTTTCTGTATCTATTGAGATGACAATCTGTCTTTAAGTATATTTACATGATATGTTATAATTATTGATTTGCATGTGTTGAACCAACCTTGTGTCCTTACCATGAAGCTGGCTTGGTCTTGATGTATGATCTTTTTCTACTTTTCAACATTTATTTCATTTATTTATCTATTCAAGTTACATCTCAATCACAGCCCCCCACCCTCCTCCCCTCCAGATCCTACCCTCTCCCCTCCCCCCTTCTCCTCCTCCAGTTGAGGGGGGGGGGCTGGCACATGTTAACCCCTCTCAGTTCATTAGTCACAAGAAATATAACAGCTTCCTCTTGCACTGGGGCCCAACATGGCAGCCCAGCTAGGGTAAGGTGTTCCACTAATAGGCAACAGAGTCCATGACAGAGACTGCCCCTTGCCTCCACTTGCTAAGGGATCTGTATGAAGACCAAGTTGCCTATCATCTATATATGTATATGGGGGCCTAGGTCTAGTCTATATATGCTTTTTCTTTCTTTCTTTTTTAAGTTAGTGTTTTAGTCCTATAAATCTCTACAGCCTAGATTGGTTTTTTTTCTGTTGATCATCATGTGGTGTTCTTGTCCCCTCTGGGTCTCTATCCCATCTCCCTCCCTTATACATGACTACCAGAGCTCCACCTAATGTTTGGTTGTGTTTCAGCACCTGTTTTGATGTGCTGCTGTGTGGAATTTCTCATAGAATAATTGTGCTAGGTTCCTGTTCCTTTGGGTCTACGAGTTGTAAGATAGTTATCCTGTACTATATTGCTAAAATACAGTTATAACTAAGTACATGCCGTGTGTATCTTTCTGGGTCTGGGTTGGCTCATTCAGGATGAGCTTTTCTAGTTCCATCCATTTGGTTGCAAATTGCATGATTTCTCTGTTTCTGATAGTAGTATTCCATTGGGTAAATGTATCACAGGATTTTTATTCATTCTTCAGTTGAAGGACATCTGGGTTGTACCCAGTTTCTAGCTATTATGAATAAAGCTGCTATGAACATGTTTGAACAAATGTCCTTGTGGTTTGGTGAAGAGTCTTTTGTATATATGCCCAGGAGTGTTATGGCTGGGTCTTGAGGTAGAACTATTCCTGATTTTATGACATATTGCCAGATTGATTTACCAAGTGATTGTACAAGTTGGCAATCCCACCAGAGATGAAGGAATGTTCCCAATTCTGCACATCCTCACCAGCATGTGCTGTCACTTGAGTTTTTAATCTTAACCATTCTGAAGGGTGTGAGATGGAATCTCAGAGTCATTTTGTATTGTATTTCTCTGATGACTAAGGATGTTTAGCATTTCTTTAAATGTCTCTCAGTCATTAGAGATTCTTCTTTTGTGAATTCTTGGTTTAGATCTGTACCTCATTTTTATTGGATTATTTTGTTTCTTGGTGTTTAATTTCTTGATTTCTTTGATCTTCTTAATGTGTCTTTGAATTTGTTTTGAAAATATTTTGGATTCATGTTAATCAGGAAAGTTGATACAAGTTTTCTTTTTCCTGAGATTTTCTTTGGTTTTACTATGAGGGCAATATTGGTTCCATAGAATGAGCTTGATAGTTCTTTTGTTTGGAATGGTTTGCAAAGTAAAACCATATGGACTGTCTATGTCCTCTCGAGCTCTGAATAATGTCACAGAGACTTATATTTATTCATAATAGCTTAAGGCCTTAGCTTACTATCATTCCCAGCTAGTTCTTATAACCTATGCTAACCCATTTATATTAATCTATGTTTTGCCACATGGTCTTTTACCTCTCCTTACTTTCATATGTCAGACTTTCTCTGTGTCTCAGGAGAATCTTTCTGTGCCTCTTTTTTCCCCCAGATTTCCCATTCCTCTGAAAGTCCTGCCTATTCTCTCCTGCCTTTTGCTCTGGACCTTTCAGTTCTTTATTCAACCAATCAGCAGGTGATGGAGAACAATGTTTACAAAACATTGAGACAGGTGATGCTTAACAATACCAAAGTCCTGTCTGTACTCAACTCTCTGAGTACAGAAATGAGCATTTGAATATACAAAGACAACTTTTACCTAGTGCACAAAAAACATCACTTCACTAGCAAAGTGTTGATATTAGTTCTTCCTTAACAGTTTGGTAGAATTCAGTAGAGAATGAAACCAGTTCTGGGCTTTTCTTTATAAGAATAACTTAACATAGACTTTGTTACCTATTAAGGGGACAATTTGCCCTTGGAGTGTCACCATATTGTCCCCCATTGCAAGAGGAAGCTCATAACCTGCATATGACTGTTGAGCTGAGAGGGGCTGACATGTAGGGACACTCCACATAGGAGGAGTGGGAAGGATGGGAGAGGGAGGAGAAGGTGGGAGAGTGGAACCAGGAGGGGTGGAATGAGAGCACTGTGATGGAGATGTGATTTGAAGCAATAAATAAACAACACAAAACAAAACAAAAAAAGAATAACTTAAATACCTGCTTCTATCTTGTTACCTACTACAGGTTTGGTTAAATTGTTTGCATTCTCTTGATTTAGTTTTGGCAAATCATATGAATTCAGGAATTCATCTGTGTTTCTAACTTTTGGAATGTGATCTGTCAAAGTATTCTTAATGATTCTCTAAATTTCACTGGAGTCTGTTGTAACATCTCTTTTTCCATTTTTGGTGTTATCAATTTGATTCTTTTCTCTCTTTGCTGAGTTTGGCTAGGGGTTTTTAATCTTATTTTTTCTCTCGTTTCTATGAACCCATTCTTTGTTTGACTGATTATAAGCTTTATACCTTTAGATTGTATTTCACTAATTTCTTCCCCAATGTTTATCATGTCTTTGTGTCTGCAGCACTTTGGTTTGATTTCCTGTTTTTCTAGAATCTTGAAGTGCATCATTAAGTTATTTATTTGGAATATTTTTGATTTTTAAAATATAAGTATGTATAGCTATAAATTTTCTTCCTTGAACTGTTACACTCTGTCCAAGAGATTCCTATTCACTGTGCTATTTATTTTACTTTATTTTTTAGTTTGCAAACTTATTAACATGTCTATGGGATACCTTGTACAAAATTAAATGTCTACAGAGAGAATCAACAACTGTTAGTAGACATGATGCAGTGGATATGATATAAAAAATGTCCACTTGGTAAATTTCTAGTGAGCATTTTAACAATTCTGGGAGCAACATTTAATGTACTAAATAACATTTCCCACTTTTGTGTCTGTCAGATTTATAATGCATAATGATTCAAAAGAGCAACACATAGTAAATGAGCAAGCCCAAAACTGTGCTCAAAGCTCTGACTTCTTTAGCAATATGTTTACAGAGATCTTGTGGAGTTACCTAACTGTGTCACATTTTGAAGATTACCCTGTATGGATCAACTTCTGACTTTTATAATTATAACATGAGTCATACTGTTTTCTCTTCTTTGAACAACCATACACCTATATAATACTATCAATTTATTTGATTCTAGAAACTTTAAAAATGTAATTCTGATTTTTAATAACCCATTTTTATTCAATCTTATTGTATATTGTTCAATCTTAAATTTTTATGCAATTTCTTTTGTTTCTCCTACTGGTAGTTTCTATTTTATCAGGTTATTGACTCATAAGATACAAGGAAATATTTTAATGCTTCCATATTTGTTAAAATTTGATTTGTGGCATATAATACAATTGATTTTCTATGACCACACAGAAGAATGAGTTTGCACCATTTTCTGGATGGAATATTTTGTTGATCTATTCAATATAGCAAATAAAACTGAATGTTCTATGTTGAGGGAAGGTCTAATATTGTTTCTGTTACATTGACTTCAATGCTGAGATTTGGTTACTGCCCCTTCTGAGGCATTCTCTTGATTGGCTAATAAAAGTCGCTTATAGCCAATTAGCTGGGCAGAAAGAGTATAGGAAAGTGGGACTTCCTGAAATCAGAACAGGAACCCTGGGAACACACAGAGATTCTCTCTCTTTCTGCCGGGAGACACAGGAGGACACAGAGGTCTGGAGAATGCTGGAAGGTAATGGCAGGCATATGGTGGTTTGAGATTAGGTGATCCGGTTTAATTTAGAGTAGCTAATTGAGAGTCTTCCCAGCTAAGGGCTAAGCGTTAAAACATTAAAAGGTCTTGGTGTGTTTAATTATTGGAGAAAAGACTGCGGCGGCTTATAGGCCCTCAGTCCAAGCAGTCCCAGGCCGTTGGGATTCCAGACTCCCCTGGGTCCCAGGTGAAGCTGCCAATAAGTTGCTGGTAATTCTACTGACCTAATATAACAACTTATATTAATTAACAGAGTTTATGTTACAGGTGGTGTAGGCCACCCTTGGTCCCGGGGCTCTTTCTCCAGGATAAGTTAGGCAACTGATTAAGGCATGTGGGCCAGGCCGCCTGCTCTTCCGCCAAGCTGCTGGCTGTTCCGTTGGCCTAATCTTACAGTTTATACTTACTAATAACTACATTAATTAATTAATTTGCAGTTTCAGGTGGTGCTCAAAGTGGTAAGGCATTATGGGTAATTTTATTTTCAAAACTATAGAGAAAACTGCAGATTTTGAAACTATGATGCCGGTTATTGACAATATGGCAATGTTTACTGCTGACCTCTATACTATTTTTCAATCAGACTGGATGTTTTATGCTGTTTACTTTTTTTTCTTTTATTGGTTTGTCATAAGGAAGACATTTGGTACACAACTACAAAGTATGGAAATGCAGATTGAGGAGCTTAAGAAAATTCTGGCAGGACAGGTGACTGAAACTGAGAAAATGCTGAGTTCTTTTCTAGCTAGGTCTCCATACTCGCCATGTGTACCAGTAGAAAAGCTGCCAGTTTACCAGTAGAAAACCGGGTAGGTTATGGTGCTAATGTGGAACCAAGTGTGCCCCCAGAGGAGCTGCATGTTACTGCACAATCACCATCAGCTTTTCCAGTTATGTTTCAAATTAGGCCTGATAATAATGATGGTCAACTCCATCAGGAGTTAACATGACATCCAATAGACATTTTGGATTTAGAAAGATTTAAGGAGTCTATTGTCTCTTATGGAATGCACTCATCATTTGTTAAACAGATGCTAAATAATTGGGCTATACAAAATAGAATCATTCCCCAAGATTAGAAGAGACTGATATAAGCTGTGCTAGAAGGTAGTCAGCAATTACAATGGTTGTCATGGTGGAGACATGAATCCACAAAATTAGAGCAACAAAATATGGCAAGGGGAATAAATGTCACAACCCACCAAATTCTTGGTGAGGGACCTTATGCTGACATACGGTTACAGACTCAATTTGAAGATGTTGTCATACAACAATGTCATGTTACAGCTCTGAGAGCCTGGGATATGGTTGCTGAATCTGGAAAAAGGTTTACTTCATTTACCAATACAAGGTCCTCAGGAAATCTTCTCAGACTTTTTAGGGAGATTGACTTCAGTTGTGGAAAGGGATGTAGATTACCCTGATGCCAGACAGGACTTGATAAATGCCTTGGGATATGAAAATGCAAATGCTGAATGTCAAAGGGTAATTAGGCTATTGAAAGCTCGAGGAGCCCCAGTAGATGAATGGATAAGAGAAATAGCTGATATTGGTTTTCAGGAGCATCAGACTAATGTCATAGCACAAACTGTTGCTAGGGGTCTTAATGAGTGCTTTAAAAAGGGTGATCTTGGTCATTTCCAAAGATATTGTAAGGCTGAATCCTCCAGAACTTGAAATGATAGGTGCTTGGACTCTGCAGAACATGGTCGTAGAAGGGAACAAATAGCTTTTAATAGCAATAGAAGGTTAAGGTCTCCAGGATTTTGTACTTGTTGTGGAAGAGGTAAACACTGGTCCCAGGATTGTAGAGCTAAAACGGATGTCAGAGGTAACCCCTTGCCGGGAAACGAGGGGAGGGACCTACCGGTTCAGGCCCCCCAAAACAATGTGAACCGTCATCCATCATCCAACCTGAGGGAAACAAACAGGCAGGAAGAACAAAATTAACTATTGCTGATCTTTTACAGGCTACTGAAGGTACTACAGTTTTAGATTTGACCACAGATCAATCTAAAACATTATCCAAAACAGATGAATGTTATATGTTAACCACTGGTATCTATGGTCCTTTACCATCAGGGACAATAGGATTAATATTTGGAAAAAATGGATTAACTTGTCAAGGATTCTTTATTCATACAGGTATTATAGATGGAGACTTCAAGGAAGAAATTAAAATTATGACATCCATATGGAAAGAGATGACAATTAATGCAGGGGACAAAATTGCCCAACTGCTGCTGTTTCATTATGCCAAGGGCAAGGTTGTTCCAATAGATAGAACAGGAGCAGTTGAAAATACTGGAAAATGTGTGCACTGGCAAACAATGGTGAGTGATAAGAGACCAAAATTAAAAATACAAATGAATAGTATTGAAATAGAAGGACTGCTTGACACAGGAGCGGATGTCACTGTCCTCTCATGGGAGTCTTGGAATCCAAACTAGCCACTTCAAAGGGTTCCTACACATTTTATAGGAATTGGTAAATATATTTAATATTGAATAAATCTATTCAATCTATGAAATATGAGCAAATTATGTGTGTATTTTTTAAAGTTATTTTCAGTTTGGAAGACCTATCAAAAAGTAGAGTATTAAAGTCTTTCACCATTGTTGTATCCTGTATTCATTCATGCCTAATTGTTCTTATTTGATGAAATTGAGAACTCCAATATTCTGTACATAAATATTACAATTTTCATAGCTTCTTGATGAATTGTTCTATTCATTAATGTATTGTTGTCATCATCTTTATCTTTCTTGATAAAGAAAGATATCTTCTCGATGTTTGCGTTATCAGATTTGAGAACAATATTATGAGCTTTCTACAGTTCCCATTTTCTTTATTAATTCAAGTCCTTCTTCTGATCTTAATCTTTGGGTATCCTTGCTAGTGAGGTTTGTTTCTTGGAGACAACAGAGAGTTAGATCTTGGTTTTGAGTCCAATCAGTTAGTCTGCCCCTATAATTGGTATATGGAAGCCATTATTGTGTGTGGGGAGCAGAGAAAGACCTGAATAAGAGAAATCCTGAGTGAATATGTCCTGTTGACATGGGCACAGTGGTGTCAAGGACTCCAGTGCCTGAGGCCCATGGGAGGGGCACAGTCTTCTCCAGGTGAGGCTGAGAGGGATGGCTAAAACTTCCTGGAAGTGAAGGGCTCCAAGTGCAAATGTTGACAGTGTGTACAGAAAATCAACAGTTACGTTCTCCCTGTATGTTTAGGGACTGAGGACTGCTCCTATTCAGAGACTATTATGATGGAGATTAGCTAAAACCTGCCTCTGTTCAGCTGTATAAAATAATCCATGTCTTCTTGATTATCTGCTTGTAATAATCCCACCTCCTTGATCAGGTATACGTAATGATTCTGCCTCCCTATTTAACTGCATATGCTTTCTGGGATTGAAGCCCCGAGGAAACCATGAAAGGCCTGTATACCTATTCACCTGTGTTTACCTTTGTTCATCCCTGAGTACCACACAGACTTCCCACAGTCTCATGTAACTCAATGGTAGGAATGGAAGCCTTATATAGGTTGATTTGATTTGAGAGTCTCTCAGTTTCATACCCCTGCGTCACAGTTCTGCTTCTGTTTCCACAGTCTGCCTTGACTTGGTCTTCTGCCCACTCTATCCACACTCTGGGTTAGTTTCCTCAGCCTGGATGCACTGCTCTATTAGTTACAGCTGTATCTGACACACTGTGGGCAGTATGGCGCAATTAAGATTTTAAGTATGATATTTTTTAAAAAAGAAGAAAAAATCCCATGTTGGCTTATTTCTGTTCTTTTTACTTTTGTTTGTGTGTTTCTTCTCTTTTAAAGAAACAGTATCTATTGAGTTTTTTAAAAAAGTCTTACCAAGAAAACCTTATCATTTTAAAATGAAACAAGTTCTTCATTCTTTCAGCAAAATGTCCCCAATGACTAAATAAGTCTTTTATCATTTTAAGAGATGTGTATTTAGGTGTGAATGGAGGTATATGTACAATGCCCACATTGCCATTATCGTTCTCTAGGTTTCATTCCTCATGGTTTAGGAAGGCTGGTTAAAAATGCAACTAGGACAGGATGCTATTGAAAAATTTGAGTGCGAATGTTTTTGAATTTCCCTTGTCAGTCCTCAGAAGTCAGTGGGAAATCCCAGTCCTGGGAGAAATGCTGATGGTAGTTTCTATAAAACAGTGAGAACAATTGGTGATACTATACCTTCTAATCAAGTCTCAGTACAAAAAGTTACCAGAACAGGAGCGGAACCACATAGCTCATATAAAAGGAAGTCTATCAAATACCTCCCCACATTCTGGGAGTTTCCAAAGAAATAATGTGATAAAGGCATCAGGAACTAATTTGAAATAAAAATGCAGAATGGGAGTTTACTTTTTAAAAAAATGTTTATTTATTACTTCAGGATACATCTCCATCACAGTGCCCTCTTCACACCCCTCCCAGTCCTGCCCTTCAACCCTCTGCCCCCATCCATTCCATCCCACTCCTCTGGAGTGGAGTGTCCCTACATAGCAGTCCCCTTCCCCTCTGTTCAGCAGTCATATGAGGGCCATGATCCTCCTCATATACTGGGGGCCTACAAGACAGCACCACTAGGGCAAAGTGTCTCATGGACAGGTTAAAAAAAAGTCTATGTTCCTGTTCCCTTTGGTGCATTGGTTGTAGTATGGTTATCCTGTACTATATGGCTAAAATCTGATTATAAGTGAATACATGCCATGTGCATCCTTCTGAGTCTGGGTTAGCTCACTCAGGATGAGCTTCTCTAAGTTCCATCCATTTGGCTTCAAATTTCAAGAATTTACTTTCCTCATTCTTATAAAATATATTCAAATTCCCAATCAAAGACACCTTATGTAAGTGTTCACCCACTGCTCTTATCCTTATTGCTCAACATGGGTCTTCTACCACCTTACCCCTCTCTGACCCATTAAAAAGAAATGCTTCATGTTGTTGGGACTAAAGATAACGATAGAGAACAAACTTATAGTGCTGTTTAGAAAATCCAATTTGTGAAAACTTATACAAAAACATTATATAGGCTAAAACCATATATACAAATACAGTCTGGTTAAATCACAATTTACTTGCTTATAATGATAGATGTTCTCTGTCTAGTCTAAGTTGATTTTCCAATAGAGGAGCTTTAATTTAACAGATGTTCTCAACGAGCTGTATTGCTTACCCCGTTTCCTTGATTTGTGTGTGTGAAGCATAATGAGTTACTTGATACTTATCCCATATTTTATGGCCACGTAATTCATCCTGATTCTAGATTCAGGGACAGTTATCCCTTCTTGAGCACTTAATTTCCTCCCCCACCCTTCCCCACTCTCAATTAGATGATTTTTTAACAGCCAGTTGAATACCCAGACCAAGCCACCAAGGCCTGCATCTTTAATTGCTTTAACCATTCTAACATGGAACTTTCAAACATTCTACAGGATCAAGTTTAATTAAAAGCAGATGGATTTCCTAAGCTAAAAAGATTTTTAGAATATAGAATATAAGCAGTAGGTCAGTAAGAATAACAAAATGCATGTCTTTTAACCCAAAATATATATTTAACAACAACAATCACACACACACACATACACAGAAACACACACACACATACACACTCATACACACACACACACACACACACACACACACACACACACATTTATACAGGTTCTTTCCATTGCTAAGTGTATTAAGATTTTATGTTTTATTTTTCCCTTAGTCCCAGAGAAATCTAGAGCTTACAATAAAACATAAACATAAAAGGTTACACTAACTTTCTACTTTAAAAAGTTCTAATTCTTCACTATAGTATAACCAGAAGAGCTTATATATAGGATATATATTATAGCTCAGAAGGGCAGAGTTGGATTGAACTGGGGTCCTGTGTTGTTTTGGTTAGGGAATTTAGTTCAATAAACATTCCTGGTAAATTTCAAAGGGGGGGTCTGCAATGCTGTTCTCTTACTCCATATGATTTCCCTTCTGTGCAGTAATCATGAAATTCCCCAAAATGTTAAGACTCAAGTAATTTTCATAGTGCTTTTCCTAACCATGTATGCCTAGAGAGTGTCTTGCAATGATTTTTTTTACCTATTCTTAAATGAAAACTGAAGTCAAAGCTTTGTTATCAAATTTATTTATTTATTATTAATTATATTATTTATTGATAAGTATCAGCACTTATAACAAATATAAACACTTATTACCTAACAACCAGACCTAAGAATAGCTATAAACACCTATTATCTAATAACTAATCCTGTTAATGACTATAAACATCTATTATCTAACAACTCACGCTAACCTTTTAGAAGGATACCGTCTCTGGGGCAGGTCCTCAATTGTCAGGAACGCCTCTGGAGTAGATCCTTCAGGGCACTTGGTCAGCAGTCTTTCTTCAGGAACTCCTCAGCCGGTGAGTTGAGGGCTTGCTTCCACCCTCTGACATTATTGAAATGCAGTGGGACTTTTTAGATGGAGAGCTAATTTGAGGAAGATCCCCTGCTTGCTGAAAGTGTGCCTTTGAAGGAGTGAGTAAGACCCTAGCTACTTCCTATCTTCTTCCTGGTCATGGTGAGGTGGGCAAATCCTTTTCATCATGCACTCCCGTCGTGATATACCCTGTTACCACAGACCCTAAGCCATAGGGCCAGACAACCATGAGTCGACACCTCAGATAACATGAGCCAGAACAGTCCCCTCCTTGTTGTAGCTTGACTTATCAGGTATTTGTTATAGTAGTGTAATGCTGACTAACACAGTGGAAAAGAACAGGAAGCTAGGCGGCAGCTGGATTCTGCTATCTGATGTTTCATTTAATGCATGAACCATCTTAACATATTTTCAGCATAACACAATATTTTATTATAATAGTTTAATAAATCAATTTATAAGAGGAAATGTGCAGATGTAACATGAATAAATAAATAACCAAAAAAAGAAGAAATGTGCAAATAATACAACTCTAATAGTCATAATATTATTGTTAAAAGTCTCTGTTGTGTGCATGTGTGTCTTTGGTATTCTCTTTTTTCCTAAAGTTGATCAATGCAATATTTTCATAGAAATAATAAGGTACATAATATTTTGAATAAAATAAAGTCATGCAAACTGGAATATTTGAAAATATTATTTTGTTTTTGTGTACAGCAGAGTATTTATTTCTTGGAAATGTGATAACATTGCATGTGTCAATATCACATGTCAAATATGAATAACATTTTTACCACTTTAATTTTCATCAGTATCATGTAATTTTTCATTAATGCTGCCCCCCTTTAGCTTTATTTTTATCTCAAGTGATGAGGCTTTCCAGAGTTCAATAGAGTACATTAGAATAAAAAAGTAAAGTAGTAGGTTTTAGAAATGGCCCAAAGATTGCCAAAGGGTGCTTTCCTTGGGACTAACATCAGTCCCTGGTACCGCCAAGAAGTCCCTTCTCCCCCCCTCTCCCCCCATAACGGTCACTCATTTGTCCCTACTTCCAGGAAACTGAAAAGAGTCCTGGACTGCTGCTTTTAGAACATCAGCTATTACACAGCCTTGTTTGGGTACGTGATTGGAAGTCATCTTCTTTCCTACCACGTTGTCTCTTATTAGTCCAGTGTTTAAGTCAATTCTCCTTCCCCATGGAAGGCTAGAGAGAGTAGTTTCTTTCAGTTTTTGTCGGGTTTATTTTATTTCGATTTTCTTTTCTGTACTTCCAACTAGATGAAAACTTAGCTGAATTTCAGTAATTCAACCAACTGTAGCCATACCTACACCAACAGAAGTCCCTTTCAGAGAGTAAATTCGGGTTCTTAGCATCTTGAGTATGGATTGGTGAAGTCATTGGTGAAGCCCTCCAGGAAGCAAGTGATAATTTGGATCCAGAAGCAAGCTGACTCCCAATTCTGTAACAAAGAGAAAGAAAAACAGCAACTAAGGCTAAACTACTTTAAACAAAGGTTAGTATTGTTTAGCTGATCATATAAATACTCATACAGTGACAACAGGAAGCCATGCAGAGAAGGGGACACGAACCCCAGACTCTCAGTCAGAAACTCCAGCTGCCCACCTCAGCTTCCCAGTCAGTTCTTGTTGGATGGCTCTCAGTATCCAGTTTAATACATTTTGTTGTTGTTCTTTGACTTTGAAGAGTCAACAGCAGGGAATGCTTTGATCCACCTGGGACACTCAGTGAAAACTTCAGTTGGCTGCCTCAGTGGGGCTTTTCCAGTTGATTTCTGCTGGAGATTTGTAAGTCCCTGAATTGATACGTTATCTTTCATTTACTTCCTCATTTGGACTACTCTAGCCACACCAATTGGATGTTTTGAGGCCCGATTTGTTGACGCTTTGCTATCTATCTGCTGGTTCTCTTTATCTGCTACTTGCTATTTACTTTTGTTTTTTAACTTTTGCTTGCTATACATCTAATAAACTCACTAATGTGAATCTGAAAGCATGGCTATTGTATATCATTTTTGTACTGTACAGAACACCCATTGAGTTATAACCTGCCCTTTAAGAAGACATTCAAGTGAAGCACACTTTGAGAAATGCTAATGAACACTGAAGTGCCTTAGCTGATAAACTTTGGAGAAAGAAACAACATGGAAGAAAACATTGCTCTTACATAGCTGCATGAGAAGTTCACTAAGCAGGGTTACAGGAAAAATGTTTTGGTATGTGGAGCAAACTACTGTAACTAATGTTAAAACTAGCTGAAGAAATCACCACCAATACAGATGCAGGAATCCACTGTGTTATTTTCCTTACTGTGATTTTAAGGCATATTTAATAAGAGACCATTTGGCTTGATATAAACATGTGTTTGTATCTTTGGTGCTGCAGGAATTTTGATTAGATACAAGTTCATTTGCGAATTCACTAAAATTAAAGTGATTCACATTTATGATGAATTCCTCTGTGACACAGATGTTTCTGCTGTATGGTACTTTACAGGAAGCAATAGCTTTATTTCTAGAGGTGGTTTGCAATGCATTGTATAGCACAGTGGATTTTATTATTTTTGTTTTAATATTCTCTCTACTTATTTTTACTGTACTTAATACCATCACCTCCCTTCTGACCCTTGTTCCTTCCAATCCCCCAACACTAGGTGGGAGAGAAGGAAGGTTAAAGGGAGAAGGGACATATGTATCTTTGTGCTACTTCCTGTTGACTAGTGTAGTTGGGTTCTTTGGAGGCAATACCAAATCTCCTTCATGATATCTAGAAGTCCATCTTACCAGCAAACCAGGAAACAGTGGCAGGAAGAGCCAGTAGCTAGGAGAGCCAGCAGCAAGGAGAGCAGAAACTTCATTCTTCTTTGTAGCACCCTCTTTTCTTCTTTATAACACACCTCTCTTTCTCCTTTGTAGTGCCCCCTTTCTTCTTTGTAGCACCCCTCTCTCCTCTTTCTTCTTTGTATCTCCCCCCTTCTCCTCAGGGCTCTTGCCTTTTCTCTCAAGCACTGAGAGTTAAACTTGCTCAGCTGGCTAAGCCACGCCCCTGCTAGCTCACGAAGCAGTTAATAGTTCACACTTGTAGTCTGAACTGATGCAGCCTCACACCTGGGATAAAACAAAAACATTCTTATAACTGGTTTTTCTTTTTTATAACAACACCCTTACCACAGCATTGCATTCAGTGTACTCCTCTAGATGGAACAGGCTGAAGTTTTAATGATTCTCTATCCCTATAGCTCTTTATAAACAACCATTTCCAGCCTTCTCTCTGAAGAGTTGGGAGTGAGTGGAAGCAGAATTTCAAATCCTGGGCTCAAAACCAGGGATATTTTATTTAAGTTAAAATATTCTTTTTTTGTCATACCTCACCATATTATTAAAATGTATCTATTATATTTTTATAAAATGTTTCCATTAAAAATCTGTAAAAATAAATATGGTACAATTTTGGGAGATCTGATACATATAATATCATTATAATTGCCACCACAGTACTTTTTAAGTCAAGACTAGCCAGAAGAACTTGGTAAAGTTGAACTGACTCTACATAGTTTAATTTTCTGGGTCATGGGTAGATGTAAAGTTGTTCTAGATATGGCCTTGAGGTATTTTAAAAATTTGTTCCTAGAGTTTCTTTTTCTTAAAGAGATAAGAACTATAGGTCATAGTAGTGGCAGGTATGAAAAAAGTATTAGTCACACCGTGGTTAAAGATCAATGTGTTAGGAAGTTGGGTATTTGAATAATTCCAGCTTGTTCATTTATAAATTTCCCACTTTTTTCCCCTCAGTTTCCTAGTTCTGCAGTGGACAAGGCATCCAGTAATGCTGAGCTAGACCTAAGCAGCGTGCTATAGTTTGCATGAACCACTCTCCAGTTCAGATGCCGCCGAAATGATGGTGTCAGAAGGCAGGCTTTACATAGGCAATCAGGCCGTGGGCAGCCTGCCTTGTGAAAGGGATTAAGGCTTTATATTAGAGTTCTCATGTAGCCTTTAGCCATTGACCTATGAGGATGGAGTAAATACCACAAAGGGTGGCATCTTGGAGACAGGACATAGTCCTCATTATGCTGCAGGATGTGCAGATGCTGGATCTTGGACTTCTAAGACTCTAGATGCTGAGAAAAAGTTCATTGGGTTTCAGATAATCTTTGAGAAGGACAGATGGACTAAGACAAATACATTAGCCAATTTAGTGACTAAACAGGTTTTATTTTATAATTTTATTGAGGTGTAATTCATATATAAAACTTACTCATTTAAACATGCAGTTCAATAAGGTGTTGTAGAATTAGTGTATTAGTTATGCATCTGTCAACATAATCTATTTTAAAGATTTCCTTTAATTATTTTAAATTGTGTGTGTGTGTGTGTGTGTGTGTGTGTGTGTGTGTGTGTGTGTGT
>CAJQZJ010033945.1:486213-496476 GCA_907164525.1 Lophiomys imhausi
TGTGTGTGTGTGTGTGTGTGTGTGTGTGTGTGTGTGTGTGTGTGTGTAGGTGTGCGCATGTGAGTGTAGTGCAGATCCCAATTGGGGCCAGAAGAAGGTATCAGATACCCTGTAGCTGAAGTTACAGGCAGCAGTGAACCAGCTGTTGTGAGTTCTGGAAACCAAACTTGGGTCTTCTGAAAGATCAGCACAATCACTCAGCTGCTGAGTTTCTCTAGCCTTAACCTAATTACTTTAAAAATACTACATGACTCAATACAAACAAACCTTTTAGCTATTATTAGTTAGCAGTCACTATACATTCTTATCTCAGGGAAAAAGCTAATAGCACTATTTTATTGCTATGGATTTTTTCTATTTTAGATTTTTTTGGTGGAAATTAAATTGAACACAATATCTGATCTTCAGCAAAGTGCTTCTTTCATTTGGCGTATTTTAAAAGTGTATCCTTGTGGTGGTATATATGTCACTGACCCTTTTTTATTGGCAAGTAACAGTCTATCTCAATTTGTTTATTCATTCATAATTTCATAGAAAATTGAGCTGCCCCAACTTTTAGGTTATTTGGAATAGTGATGCCATCATCATTTTCATGATAGTAATATGAATTTTATCTGGTCACACATTATTATTCACTTTGGACATATACCTAGAAATCTCATTGCCAGATCATATGCTAAATGTTTGTCTCATTGATTTGAGGAAGTGTTAAGTGTCATCCAAAGTGAAAACATTTCAAGCTACTATTCCCAGTTTTCTAAGATATCACCAGATGAATTTCCAAAGTGGTTGTACAAGTTTACCCTCCCACCAGCAATGGAGGAGTGTTCCCATTTCTCCACACCCTCACCAGCATGTGCTGTCACTTGAGTTTTTGATCTTAGCCATTCTGACAGGTGTGAGATGGAATCTCAGAGTCGTCTTTAGTTGCATTTCCCTGATGATTAACGATGTTGAGAATTTCTTCAAGTGTCTCTCAGTCATTACAGATTCCTCTTTTGTGAATTCTTGGTCTAGCTCTGAACCCCATTTTTTGATTGGGTTATTTGGTTTCTTTTTGTGTTTAATTTCTTGAGTTCTTTATAAATTTTGGATATTGCCCTCTGGGAGATGGGGATGGTGATACTTCCAGATGTTTTTTGTTTGTTTGTTTATTTTTGTTTTATAGGATCGATTCAGCTGTTCTGGGTCTTATGTTTTTCCATATGAAGTTGAGAATTGTTTTTTTAAGGTCTGTAAATAATCATGTTGGTATTTTGATAGAATTTGCATTGTATCGGTATATTGCTTTTGGTAGGATAGCCATTTTTATTATGTTGATCCTACTTATCCATGAGCATGGCAGATCTTTCCATCTTCTGATATCTTCTTTGATTTCTTTCAAAGACTTAAACTTCTTGTCATACAGGTCTTTCACTTGTTTGATTAGAGTTACATCTAGGTATTTTATGTTTTTTGTGGCTATTGTGAAGGATGTTGTTTTTCTAATTTCTTTCTTAGGCCATTTATCTTTTATATAAGGAAAAGCTACTGATCTTTAGAATTAATTTTCTATCCAGCCACTTTGCTAAAGGTGTTTATCAGCTGTAGGAATTCTCTGATGGAATTTTTGGGGTCACTTATGTATACTATCATATCATCTGCAAATAGGGATAGTTTGACTTCTTCCTTTCCAATTCATATCCCCTTGATCTCCTTTAGTTGTCTTATTGCTCTGGCTAGAATTTCCAGTACTACTTTGAAGAGATGTGAAGAGCGTGGTCATCCTTGCTTTGTCCCTGATTTTAGAGGAAGTGCTTTAAGTTTCTCTCCATTTAGTTTGATGTTGGCTATCGGCTTGCTTTTATTGTGCCCCATAGTTTTGGGTATATTGTCCCTTCATTTTCATTGCCTTCATTATGTTTAGGTATGGTCCTTACATGCCAAATCTCTCCAAGACTTTTAGCATTAAGGGGTGTTGGATTTTGTCAAATGCTTTTTGGGCATCAAGTGAGAGGATCATGTGCTTTTTTTTTTTTCTTCTTTCAGCTTGTTTATGGGTGGATTATGTTGATGGATTTTCATATGTTGAGACACTCTGGAATGAAGCTGCTTGATCATGGTGTATGATACTCTTGATGTGTTCTTGGATTCTAAATGCAAATATTTTATTGAGTATTTTTGCATCTACGTTCATGAGATAAATTAGTCTGAATTTCCCTTTCTTTGTTGAGTCTTTGTGTGGTTTAGGCATTAGGTTAACTGTAACCCCATAGAGTGAGTTTGGCAGTGTTACTCCTGTTTCTATTTTGTGGAATAGTTTAAAGATTATTGGTATTAACTCTTCTTTGAAAGTCTGGTAGAATTCTGTATGGAAACTATCTGGTCCTGGGATTTTTTTTGGTTGGAAGACTTTTAATGACTGTTTCTATTTCCTTAGGGGTTATATGAATCTTTAATTTGTTTACTTGATCTTGATTTAACTTTGGTATGTGGAATCTACCAAGAAAATTGTCCTTTTCACATAGGTTTTCCAATTTTGTGGAGTGCAGTTTTTTGAAGTAAGACCTAAGGATTCTTTGGATTTCCTCAGTGTCTGTTGTTATTTCTCCCTTTTCATTTCTGATTTTGTTGATTTGGATATTTTCCCTGTGCCTTTTAGTTATTTTGTCTAAAGGTTTGTCTATTTTGTTGATTTTCTTGAAGAATCAACTCTTGGTTTCATTGATTCCTTGTATTGTTGTTTTTGTTTCTAAGTCATTGATTTCAGCCCTTATTTTGTTGATTTCCTGGCTTTTAGAGAGAGAGCTAGCATCTTGGAAAAAAGAAGGCTGGAGAAGAAGGCAGGAGTAAACAAGGAAGACATGCCATGGGGTATATTAAAGAAGATCCTTTCACGTAGCCTGGAACATTGGCTTAATTTGGAGAATAATAGTCCAAAGGGACATATGTATATATGGGGTCATATTTGGGTAATAGAGTTATGAACTAGCTTAGATGGGCTAGGATTGCACAACCCACCCTTAGGCTTGTTAAGATCCACCTGGTGTTATGTGTATTCATTTATAATGGTGGGTTAAGGATTAATGCTGCCGAATCAACCAAATGTAGTATAAATACTGGGTAAATAGTTTAATTAGCCATATTTTTTTCTACAGTGGAGTTATTAGTTTCCTGTCTTTTCTTGGGTGTAGTTATATTCTCTGGGTTGGAATTTTCCTTCCTGCATCTTCTGTAGAGCTAGATTTGTGGATAGATATTGTTTAAATTTGGTTTTGTTGTGCAATATCTTGTTTTCTCTGTCTATGGTGATTGAAAGTTTTGTTGGGTGTAGTAGTTTGGGCTGGCACCTATGGTTTCTTAGGGCTTGTAGGACATCTGCCAAGGTCCTTCTGTCTTTAAATGTTTCTGAGGAGAAGTCATGTGTAATTCTAATGGGTCTGCCATTGTAAGTTACTTGGACTTTTTAGCTTACAGCTTTTAATATTCTTTCTGTGTTTTGTACATTTGGAGTTTCAATTACTATGTGGCAGGAGGAATTTCTTTTCTGGTCTAATCTGTTTGGTGTTCTGTAAGCCTCTTGGACTTTTACTGGCATCTGTTTCTTCAGGTTTGGGAAATTTTCTTCTATGATTTTGCTGAAAATGTTTCCTGGTCCTTGGAGTCGAGAGTCTTCTCTTTCATCTATGCCTATAATTCTTAGGTTCCATCTTTTTATTGTATCCTTGATTTTTTTGGATGTTATGGGTGAGAACTTTTTTAGATTTCTGTCTCTCTCTCTCACCCCCCCCCCCTTTCTCTGGTTATTGTAATGATTTTTTTTTCAATCAAGTCTTCCATGCCTGAGATTCTGTCTTTCATCTCTTTTTTTCTATTGGTGATTCTCATGTTCCTGTTCCCTTTCATTGGTTTTTCTACCTCCAGGATTGTCTCTGCTTGTGTGTTCTTTATTGTTTCCATTTCCAATTTCAGGTCTTAGATTGTTTTATATATTTCCTTATCTGATTTGATTGTTTTTGCTTTCAATTTTTTAATAGCTTTGTTCCTATTTTTGTCCCAAACCTATTGTTTGACTGAGTTTTCTTGGAGTTCTTTAATGGAATTCTCCATCGCTTCATCAGCTATATTGTGATTTCTTTAAATTCTTTAAGAGATTTATTTTCTTCTTTTATGGCCTCTATCATTTTCATAAGATTTGTTATCATTTTCCTGTGTTTCCACTGTAGTGGGATGGTCAGGTCTTGCTGTATTAGCATAGTTGAATTTTCTTAGAGTCATATTTCCCTGACATTTGTCAGTTTTGTTCTTTCACTGGCCTTCAGTCATCTGGTTGTCCTTACCTGATTATTCCTAGTGTCTTTTGGACTTGTTTCCAAAGGAAGATGCTTTGGTGTGGAGGCCTTATAATCTTGGTTACCTGTAGCTCTCCACAAGCTGGGCTGGGCCTTGTATTGGGGGTTGTATCTCAGTGGGTCTCCTGCAGCTCACCCCTTCCTGCTGTGTCCCAACTGGGTACCCAGGTCAGGGATTGTGGTGGGATGTGTTATTTCAGCCTGCAGGTTCCTGAGATCCAGTTGGATTTCTTAGTGAGGTAGGTGGGGTTCGGCAGACCAAAGACTAGGCTAGAGCTGCAGTTCCCCTGCAGCTAGAGTTTCAGTTTTATGGTGTGGTCCTCCCATATGGCTCCTAGTGGATCCCAGGAGCAGTGTGTGCTTCTCAGCCAGAATCACTATGAGCCAGTGCAGCCTGAGTCACTCTGGCAGCTCATAATGGCCCAGAACTGCTTTATTGCTTCAATCTCATTCTTTACTTATTGTTGGCACATACATTTATATATGAATAAATATGTAAATACAACCTGCTGAGCTCATATAGTGTTGCTTGCAAGTATGTTTGTAGGAATGACCATTTGGAATTGGAAACTAATTAGGAGGCTCATCCCTAGGGAAGACTATTTCTCCCTCTCTCAGCAGCTGTTCATTGTTTGTAAGTCTTCATCCAAGAGTAGGTCTCTATGAGATTTCCCCAATCCCCAACCTGCCTGGGCCTGAGCCTTAGTGGGATGGGGGCAAGGTAAGGGTTCTGGCTCAGACTCAGTAAGAGATCAGGCAGTTGTGTTTCTAAGCTGGGCCTGAGCCTAAGTGGGCAGTATGGGAGGAGTGAACTGAATCAGACTCATCTAGGGAGCTCAAGGACATGACTCCTGACTGGGCCTAGAGGAACAGTACAGAGGGAAGGCTCAGAGTGAGTGTCCTAAGTTATCCTTGGCAAAAGAGTGCAAGACTACAACTCTAGCCTTGTTCAGGGCCTGAGAGATGGCTGGATGTTGAAGGGTTAGGGTCCTGGGTCAGATTCTGAGAATATTTCTTAATGACAACAGCCAATGGAAACTATACTGTTTAAATAGATAAATTAATATATGAAACTAACAGAAATATAACTTCTTGTGTACAAATATAAGTGTACCATATTTAAAATTTCTGTTGTAATTTTTATTCTTGGGAAAATTTTACCTTATCCACCATATTCTTACTTACTTGCTTGTTCTCCTTTCCCCTAGAGCATTCATTTTGTAGCAAGTAAAATCTCAATTAATCAATACTACAAATCCGATCTCCTGAATGAATGAGAAAAAGCCATTTGCTAAGACACTTCCTGGAGCCCACTGCTGAAATACAGAAACATTTGATGGCTTTGCAAGGCTTGCTTTTACAGCAGTGCCTGTCTCCTCTCCCATTAATGAGTTTGTGTGACTGGACCATGTGATCTTTCAGTGTGAATGTGAGTCAATGCCAGAGGAGAGAACGTGCCAAGAGCATCCAAAATAAAGATGCTGTATCTTAAAATGCTGTTCCATGGTATATAGAAAGTACTCACTTCCTGTTGGCTACCTTATAAACTATTTATTAATAATTCTAAACACTTTCTAGCCAACCCACCCAAGACACATTAGAAGGATACCAAGATTAAGATGTTCTCAGGCGTGGTTCCTTGGGGCAACTTGTCAGCCAATGCCAAAGGGAACACAGCAATAAACAGCAGCCCAGTGGTCACCCAAATATCACAATTACAGTTGCTGCACACTCCTCCCACTTGGTTCTGTGGTCTCTTCAGTCTGTTTGAATTAGTTGAACCCTCTTGGGGCAGGTGCTGCACCATGTGGTCTATTCTGCCTGCCCAAGCTTGGCACCTCAGGCCAGGTGCTGTACTCAAGGGGCCTAGGATCTTGCCATAGTCACACATTTGCTTGAGGCTACAGTCTCTTTAACTTCTGTTGGCCTAGGCACAGGCCATTGGAGCAGCCCTGTTTGGGGTCAGACCTCTTCTGTCCCCAAGGCTTCTGTGCTGGTAGTTGCCGCCCCATCACTTAGCATCAAAGTCTCTGGGTAGGTCTGCACTCCACAGCTGGCTTCAGTACTCACCTTTTTTAATTTTTATTTTTATTTTTTATTTTTATTTTTATGGCTCCAAGTGAGGCTTAGCAGCCACAGCCTTTGGCAAAACACTGTCTAGAATCTTTTGGAGTTAAGCAGCGATGAGCAGGGATGTGAAGCAATGCCAAGCAAAAACTGCTCTCGAGTTTCCAGGCCTTCCATTTTTACACATTCTCTCATTATGCACCAGGATGTTTCTCATTGGCCAACCTTATGCCCTTCTCCCAAGGTACACCTGTTTACCATGACCATGTGCTCTCCCAAGTGTTCCCCATAGGTGCCAGTCTTTAGGCTGATTTTGTATGCCCCTTTTATGAGTCTGTTTTTCAGAAGCCCTTACGTATTCATTCAACATAACTGTGTTTCCAAAGAAATCTAAACCTCCACTACAACTTCCTGCTAAGTCAAAGCCATTCATAAAAAAAAAAAAAAAAGAAGGAGAGGCTGCAACAGTCATGAAAAGGTATTTCCAACTTGAAACAAAGTATCCCAATGTAAATTGCAAATAAAAAGCACTTTCATAGTCAACTTCATTGAAAATTAATTACTTTTGTTTTTAAACTAAAAGTAACACTTTTACTGTGTTAACTATTTTAAGCCATCTCTGCTGGTGCACTATGTACATTAATAACAGTATTATGCAGCCATTTCTGACTGTCTATAGAATGTTTCCATCTTCCTCACCGGACCTGTTTCCGTTAAACAAGAACTCCCTACTGTCCTCCAGTCTGTGGTGATGTCTCCTGGTGTTCTATCTCTGTGAAGTTGACTGATCTATCTACAACAAGTAGGTGGTATCCTACAAGTGTATCTTGTGAGGTCTGACTTATTTCATTGAGCATAATGTCTTCCTTGAGGTTCACCTATGATATAGCATATGTCAATATTTCCTTCTTCTAAAGGCTGATTAATATGAGTGCATGTGTGAGTGAGTGAGTGTGTGTGTGTGTGTGTGTGTGTGTGTGTGTGTGAGTGTGTGTGTGTGTGTGTGTGTGTGTGTGTGTGTGTGTGTGTGCATCACACCTTTTTATCCATTCATAAGCTTTGGGTTGTTGTGACTCAGGGTGAATCTGCTTCAGTTAGAAGTTGGAAGGCTCTATACCTTAAAGTGACTGCTTCCTTGAAGGGCTTCCTGGGGGACTTGGGGAGAGCAGGGTCTCCTGGGGAATGAAACTCTCAAGACATGGTGTTTTAAGATCACACATAACATATTTCAGTTAATTAATAGAATTAATTCATGCAGAATATCCAGTCATTTGTTTCAGGTGGCTATCTTGGTTCCTTTCTCATATTCTTTTCTTGTTATAAAAATCCAAATCAGATTGTTCAATGTAGGTGCTGCTTCTCATTTTACATACCTCAACTGTCTTATCCATTTTGTTGTTTGAAAAGCAGGGGATTCAATTGCCTTTCTAATAAGGCAGAGCTGAGTCTTCACTGACTGAGTGTGACTCATATGTTCTTCATGGCTTTGGATCTCCTAACTGTGTCTGCCCACTAGGGAAAGGTACTGCTGTCCCCTGGAACTGAGTGATGTATGTCCGTTCACACTTGATATTCATCGGGCAGAGGTCTGACCTTGGAATTTGTAGTTTTATGAGGTCTTCCTCGGTGGGATGCCTTTAGTTATATTAGTCCTTGAGGTACAACCATTTTCTCAAGTGTCCATGCAAATCCCTGTTCAGCCTCCTCAAAGCCACAGTAAAATTGGTATGCTTAAGTAGGGCAGGAATGTTAACATCTCAGGTCTGAGGGAGGTAATTTGGTCCCAAATGCACTCCAGTGATGTTTATGCTTGGGATAAAGTGCTTACAACCCTGTCACTGCCCTTTTGACCTTCTTTCCTTGCTCCTGTGCTTCCAGGAGAAAGTGATACTTAATCCAAGCCTTTTATTCACTCTCAGAGTAAATGAGGATCTCAGCTCACTTTGTCTCTATGTAAACATTTGGCTATACTCATATCTTTGGGAAAACAATTTACTACATTTTGTTATAGAAACAAATACATCCTTATCTTTCTTCTTCCCCTCATTCTTTCTTATATTCCTTCTTCTTTCCTTTGTTTCCTGGGCCTTCCTCCCCTTCTTTACCTTTCATCATTTCCTTTCAGTCCACCCATCTTTCATTCCTCTCTCCTTCCCTTCAAATATTTTCTTACTCTTTCCATTCATCCCCCTTTTCCTATATTCTTTCATCTTTGATCCATTAATTTATATGTTGCAAACTCAAGACAGCATGTTTTCCTAGTTTGGAGTATAAGAGAGCATACTTTCTAGTCTCCTAATTATAATTTCTGTTTTATAACACTCCCATAATTTCTAATATGCTGCAAGATAATTTTTTGTCTTTAAAATGTCTAATAAATATTTAAAATAGAAGTATGAAGTCAGGGCAGTATTGTGAGTTCAAGGCTAGCATAGGCTGTGTAATGAGACTGAGGCTGAAATGGGTTGTCATGAGACCCTGTCATACACCACTATCCCACTAGGGTTGTTTATCAATAGTATCCTTTTCTCACACTCTCCATATTTTCCACATGGAATTGAATTTCCTCTTAAAGCTCTTGGGCACTTCACACTTTGCATCTGACATTGCCACTCCTAAGATTAGCTTTCTCTTCACCCCTGTGTCTACCGCCCTTTATGGCCCATGCACAATGTAACTTCAATGCCCTTTTCTCCCCAAAATGTCCTCACTCAAAGTTCCTTCTAATTAAGACATTCCTCAGTAAGCATGGGCGGAGCTCCCCTTGCGTGTGGCTGGGGTTGGAATATGGTTATTGCCCAAGGGCCATGAGTTTGGATGTTAAAAGATCTCCTCCCCTGGCCGAGGAGGCAATAGGCTTTGAAGACATGACATGTTAGTAGGAAGTCCTAGGCAAAATGAGGGACATTTCTTCAAAGGGGTCGAAGGTATTGCTCAGGTACCTAGGTTAGTTCCTGTAATAAGCTGTTGTAGAAGCCTGAGACTGAACGTACATAGCCTCTCAATGACTTCATAGACCAAAACGTAATCTCTTGTTCTTGCATATTTCTACTCTTAGCATACACCATAGCATGATGCAACCTAAAAAGACAGCTCTTCAGCCCAGTCGATAGAGATGCCTGAGCTTTAGCCTCCAAAGTTGAGAACTAAACAAACATCTTTTCTTCACAAGTAATATGCTTTTAGTTATTTTATTAGAGCAATGAAAATCCAATTAATACATAAGCCTTGTCTTTACTCCCTTGAATGTGTCAGTGGCATGGTTACTTGACTTGTGCCATTAGGGTATAGATCACTTTAAGGCACAAAGTGTGTCTGTCTAGTGGGTCATTCGTGGCTAGTAGGGTGCCTAGTGTCTAGGAAGTGGTAAATAAATACACACTGATTAGCCCAGGAAGTAAAGCCACTGTATATGTCTTACAGGGAATCTAATATCTCCATCACAGCAGAAAGCTAGGGACATTTTGCAGATGATAACTGTGCTATCTTACAAATGTAACCTCTGGTCATGAGAATCCAGGAGAGAGAATCCACAGTGAAAACTGGAAAGCTGAGATTCAAGGATTCCTGACCCACAGTGTGTAAGAATGCTGGCAACCACAATTGAGAATGGTTAAGAATAATTTGACAGGAGGAAGAAGGAGGGAAAAATACAAGTGGAAAGGTCTGAATATGTCATAAGGAGCCATATTATTAACTATCTACCTAATGATACCTATATTACATGTAAGCCTATGTATGCATACACATACCCATATATACATATGTACATACATATATACATATTATATGTACACACACAGAGACACACCCAGATGCACACACACACACACACACACACACACACACACACACACACACACAC
>CAJQZJ010033945.1:496486-517610 GCA_907164525.1 Lophiomys imhausi
CACACACACACACACACACACACACACACACACACACACACACACACTTGATTTAAGCAAAACTTTTCCATCTGCATTAACTGTGTTCCCCTCAAGAGCCATGGACTATGTAACAAAATCACAAAGAGCAAGCATGAGAAGCCCTCATTTGAGTAACTGGTCAGGGTTGTCCAGGAGACTCTCAAAATATTACAGGCTGTTGTTATTTACCTTGGTTGCCCTCCAGAAGTGGAATGTAAGTCCGTATTGCTAAAGACATCATTTTGGGTATGTAACCCAGTGGACCAGAGCTAGATCTGAACTGAAAGCCCCACCCCCAGGACTAAAGATTATGGTAACAAAAGACACCATAAAAATGTCCAAAGGAGGGGAACACCTGTTAGTTCTGCCCAGCTATTCACCTATGAACCACAACAATGACCAGCATGGCATGATAACGCTAAATATGTAAGTGTCACACATATTTTGGGAGTAACCACTAGCTCTCTAACTGGATTTAAGACAAGAGGGAAATCATGCCTGATTCTATCTAACCACTCTGTGCTAGTAAAGTCTTGGTTCTTAGAGAAGAACCTACAACTCCCGCTTTTCTAAACCAGGGTAGCATGTAACTACATCCTAAATATTTTTCATTTCACCTACAGGTTATTGTAGTCCTCACTCCTCATCAAGGAAACTTATCTTAGTAACAGACAAACCATTAGAGAAAACCATAACCAGTCAAAATGCAGAGTGGTAGACCCCAGTTCCAACTGACAGATCTTCAACACAACTCCTGCACGTGAGGCTAGGGATCATAGTAGAAGAGTGGCCAGAAAGATTTAAGAGCTGGAGGAACAGGAAATTGGTTGTGAGATTGTGTCTTCTAGAAACGTGAGAGAAGCTATACCCATGAGGTTTCACCAGCATGGCTACCTAAACATGACTTACACAAGGATGATACCAATAGGCATGCTAACATGGATGGGGGAAAGTTCAGGAGGTCTCGACTCTAGAAAAAGAACAACAGCCAACCAAGGAATGCTGAGAGTGGGGGAAAGAGTCTTCTCTTCACAGCAGTTGGTTATCTGATACCAAATGGCCAGCCCTGAAAACATATGTACAAGTATCACATGGACTGAGCAGGTTTCAAGAGAGAAAGGGGTGAACAAGAGAAAGGTTACAACGATGAAAGGGAATGGGGGAGATAATTATAATCTCAAAAATATTATAATAAAAAATTGAAGAGTGTGACCAAAACAGAAAAATGAACTGTATGTGTTATACCCCAAATAACACCTTTTGACCCCATAACTCAAGGATAAGTCTGAGATGGGTAACTATTTCGTTGTGATCTGTAAGCTGAACTACATGTTTTATATCCCAAATAACACCTTTTAATCCTCACTTTCCTTGTATTTTGGATATCCGACTATCATCTGGTTAAGTAACTTCAAAGTTATATATATACCACCCACCCCACCCACCAGTCTATAGTTTCTATCCTCTGGCAATACCCAAGTCACTAAAAAAACTTACTACTAGGCATTATCCTGGAAATTAGACCATTCCCTGAAGTTGAAACTTTAAGAGCAAATATGTTTACTAATAACTATAAGCACTTATAACAAATAAACACCTATTACCTAACAACTAACCCTATTAATAGCTTTAAGTACCTATTATCTAACATCAAATCCTATTTATTAATAACTGTAAGCATCTATTATCTAGCAACTAACCTTAACCTTTTAGAAGGATAGAGTCTCTGAGGCAGGTCCTCAATTGTAGGTCCTTTTAGTGCACTTCTGCAGAAGCATCTCAAGCGTAGGTCCCTTAGGGTTAATTGACTATTGCATTGATATGGCAGCTTCACCTCTGATTAAGCTTGAGGCCTTCTTCTCTCTAGGCATCTCAGCTGCCTGTAGGCCAATGCGATCAGTTTGTCTCAGCCAATGGGCTGCTGCTGTGGCAGCTGTCCGGATGGGGCCAGCCAGCCTTGGTTTGATTCAGGTACCTGTATGATCTAATTCAACCCCTCAGGGCAAGAGCTGGGCCACTGGGTTTAGTCCTTGGCTTTTTGCTGCCTTGCTGAGGCCTTCTCTGCTCTCCAGCTTCTTTCTGCCTCAGGTAAAAGCCCCTTGAAGAATCAGAGTTGACTATATTTTTACAGCTCCGTTTGAGATCTGCTTTTCAGTCCACCTGCATTGACTCCACCAATACAAGCTGCTTTGCATCTCTTCTCTAGCGCGGGAACCCTCGGGCTCTGCCCCCAGGTCCTTAAATAGAGTCTCTCCTGGTTTCACCTGGCTTCAGCCTAATCTGAGCTCTGCCCACTTCATCCACTATTAGCAGCTGAAAAACATTACCAAGCCATAAACCATTTTTTAGTCCATATGCTATCATGCCAGATGCCCACAGGTGCCAGGATGATCTTCATGCCCCCATTTAAGAGACTATATCACAAGCCCCTAGATATTCACTAAATCTCACTCCCGTTACACCCCCCCAATAATATAATGTTTAACCTTCATTGGAAATGTGATTAGATTTAGAGTTACATGGATAATTGGTGCAGCATACATATAAGTGTAAAAGACAGCTCGTTATCAGAGAATAGCCCATGGAAAGAGCCACTCTGTATATAAGGCTACAATCCCATTGGTCTGGGTTCCTGGACAGAATAAAGCAGAAAGAGTCAGCTAGCTAGGAAGCAAAATCACCCTTTCTCCTGCTCTGCCTGCTAAGAAATGAGGAAGAGTTTTCTCTGATGCATCCTCATTGCCATGTTGTTCTGTCCAACTGCATGAAGCCCACTGACCAGGAATGGAACCTTCTGGAACTGTGAGCCAAATGAATGCTTTCTGCTGTAAGTTGCTTTTCATTGGTGTTTGGGCATAGCATAAAAATCTTCCTGGCAGAGATGGTGCATTACATTCTGGGGTTTCTGTAGCTAAGTACACACATGATTATTTTTGAGATCAAAAGTTTACTAGCCTTACTTCTGCAGTCAAGCAATGAAAAATTAGTATGACTGGGACAATGTGGAATGTGGGTTTCCACTGGGTGAATTCCCAGCCTGGTCTGTATCAGGCTGGAAACCCATGGTCCCTGCCAGAAGGTAGTGGCAGAAAAGGGTAGCCAAGCCAGCTGGTCAGGTGGGTGGTACAGGAGAGGCCAGGGAAACTTAGCACCTTTCAGCAGGAGCATGCACCAAATGAACAGGCCTACCCTGCTCAGGTCAGCAGCAGCCAGTAGGAGCTAGTAGTGCTCTGGAGAAATGACAGAGGGGTAAGCCTGGCTGCCACTGGTAGGAGACCTAGCTAGGCAGTGGGCAGTGGCCAGCCTGGGGCCTTGTGAGCCTGGTCAGCCAGGCAAATGGTGGTGGTTCCGTCATGGAAGGAAGATCTCTTCTCCCCATACTCAAAATAAACAGTCAGGCAGTTATGTTTGGGGGAGAGAGAGTGTGTGTGTGTTTATTACTGGAAGCAGGAGTATTATATAACTTTGAGTAGTAAGGAGGGATTTGGAAGTGAATGTGTTTGATTCGAAGGGTATTATCCAATCAGAAGAAAGAAAATGGAATGCCTAATGGGCAGTGGGGATGGGGAAAATTCCAGGGAGACTAGAGGCCTAGACAAATGGTATTGGCTGAAAGCCAAGGAACCAGCAGACCTCCTTAGCATGGGAAAGTCAGGGGAGGATTAGTCCATGTGACAAGTCTTAGGAGAACTAGAATCCTCAAATCACAGAAAAGAGGAGGTTCCACTGAATAAAGGGAGGCCATTGTTCTAGCTCCAAGTTCAGAGGCTTTCTGGCCATACCAGACTTCCACCCTGTCAGCAGAAATCCCCACAGTGGAATTCTTGTCTTTGCTGTGTTCTCTTTAGGAATTCTGGGGAGGAATCCATTCCTTGTCTCCTCCACCTTCTGGTAGGTTCTGTATTCTTCAAACAAGTCTTTTTGCTTCTTTTTTATTCATATCAAATTATTCTGTGCCTCTCTCTTGCATGGATGCATGTATTTGCACATAAGCCTCACAGATATAATCCAAAATGATCTCCTTATGCCAAGACCTTAAATCTAATACCCTCTGTAACCCTTCACCAATTTTTCTACATAAGATATTTGTGAGTTCTATAGATTTGGATATTGCCCAAGGAACCATTTCTTTCAAGTCTAGCACAGATGAAATCTGGAAATTGGTTTAGAGATGCCTTTGAACTTCTTTACCAATGTGAAATGTGATACTTTAATCAAGGCATAAAATAGTATCACAACTAATCCTGATATTTTCTATAGTTGAATTCAATGACATCTCAATGAAATTGTAGGTGTTGGAAATTCAAGTGGCTGCTATGGTTAATGACATGAAAGCAACAAAGGAAGTATTCAAACACTGGGTTGTTTTGATTTGCAGAGTATATTTTAAGTGCACTTGAGTGTTTATAAAGAGAAAATGTCAAGATAAAGCCCATTAAGGCTCACTTGAAGTCATAGCATGAGAATCGGACAGTATCGTGATGGCCCTAAAACTATCTTTTCTCTAGTATGTATGAAACTGAAATCGATGAATATGTCCATTAGTTTCTGCTGTTATAATGAAACAGAATTTTTGGCTTATAAAGAATAGTTATTTCTTATGATTATGAAGTCTGGGAAGCCCTGTTTCGAGGTACTTTAACCTGGCAACAGTCATCTCATTGTATCATAACATAGTGAAGGACATATTGTAGTGGAACAGCCTACACACAGTGAAAAAAGGACAAGAGAAGACCTAACAAAGGTTCATCCCCGGAGACCATCATACAGTCAATGTAATCCAGCCTCAGTTTTGGAGGGGATCTTCAAAGCATGCCCTGAAGCCAAACTGTTGAATTGTGAGAGTTCTTCAGTTCCTCTAACAATTATGTTGCAATTGCCTTATGGCAACTGACTCTTTCATGTTAAAGATCATTAACAAATTGGGAAATAAAGATATTCTGAAATGTGGAGTTGGGGGAGGGGGAACTGATTGAACACAGGTGAAGCTGGTACCTTAGACATAAGCAATCCTGAGGCTCTCATACCATCGCTAGCTTGCCACCTGGCATTCTAGGAGACTAGTCTTCTTCAGCCTGAAAACTATGGTACCCTAGGATGGGTTAGATGTCCTGAAAGTTATGCTTATTCAAATTCCAGCATGTTGCAGAGTAACTGTTAGATTGTATGACATAGGGTGGAATAGTAAGATCTTCCTGATATCTGGGAAATGTGTGAGAAATGCTCCAAAGGTGTTAAGAATCAAAGGAAGGAATGTAATAACAGATTGTGCTGAATTAACAGAAGGACACATTACCATGCAGGGGCACTTCTTAAGGATAGTAATAAAGGAAGATCCACACAGAGACAAACTTCATAAAGCACTATTATTATTCACGACATTCAAAGTGAGAAGGGACTACAATACAGATCTATACTTACTTACTGGCACTGATAGTGGATTGGCTGGGTGGTTACTTTCAAGAAATAGTCTTGGCAAATTGGTACCAAAAATGTTTAGAGAAGAAATGTGCTGACTGAGCTCCATTCATGAGTAACAGATTATAAAGGTTGTTACTCATGTCAATGATCATTCATGGAGTTATTTTTCTGTGAAAGATGCAAGCACATCTAGAAGACTTTAACCCAGATGCTGACTTTGAGATAAAACAAATGGAGCTGGAGAGATGGCTCAGTGGTTAAGAGCACTTGCTGCTCTTCCAGAGGGCTGGAGTTCTTATCCCCAGTAACCAAGTAGGGTGTCTACAACTGATTGTAACTATAAAGACAGGCAATTTGACATCCTTTTCTGGCCTGCAAGGACACTGTACTCATGTACACATACTGATATGTGTATACATATAGTTATAAATAAAAAAAAATCTTAAAAATATAATATAGCAGAAGGTTTGGAGACAAAAAGCAATGTGAGAACATTACCTAGGATAGAGGCAGAATGAAGAAATACAAAAGAAAATTAGTTAATAGAAAACTAGACTTGAAACATAACAACATAGTAATCTTAACCTACATGTTAGAAATATTGTTATTTTCTAATAAGCTAAATTCTTTTCATCATAATTGAAAAATCACTTTTTTATTGACTGGAAATGGATAAAGTGCATTATGCTTATAATTTTCACTTCTGCAAAACAAGTCAACGATGCTTGAAGGTGAAATGAAACCTGCTATGAAATAAATCATGCTTCACCTTTGCCAACCAGTTGTCACAGAATAGCATGCTACTCTATATCACCTCGACCAGGATAATGTATTTCATACTGGAAATAATTTGGGAAATCTTCACTATTGCCAACTGAATGTAAAATATACTGTCCAGTTGAAAGCTAATATAGTAGACATGCCTACTTTTGGCATACAAATTACATTCCCACCCACATACAGATGAGTACATGGTTTTATAAAATGTTCACAAACACTTTATCCTTAAAAGCCAGGTGGTAAGAAAACCAAACAAAACAGCCATCACTAGATATAGAAAAGCCAGAAAACAGAATAGAAAAGCCAACTTTGGTATGTTTGCAATGGAAATAAAACAGCAATAAAATGACACTTATATGCATAGTAAATAAAATATCTGTGCATCTCTAGTCCATATGTTGCCATATTAGCTCCATAGACAATGTCATTAGGAGATGGGGCCTTTAGGTAGTTGGAAATCATGAGGGTGGAGCCCTCACACATGAGATCAGAGCCCCTATCGAAGGGCTATATACCTCTCTCATCTCTCGCCATACCACTGTGAGGACACAAAGCAAGATGCCCGTGCACACTGTGAAGTGGTCTTCACCAGGTGCTGAACAGGTTGGCCCCTTGACCGTGGTCTTCTAATTCTCTGAATCTGTGAGAAATGAGTTCTATTGTTTACAATTGGCTTCCCTTATGGCATTTTGTTAACACAATCTGAATGGATTAAAACAATATGAAACAAAATGGGAAAATAAATCTCCATGACTTAATATTGAATGACAGATAAGGCAACCAGAGAAGTTGATGTATTGGAGAATCCCCTCATGTCACATTCAAGATCAGCCTAAGGTCTGTGGTGGTAGGGGGCAAAAGCCTGCACTCTTAATTTTGTGCAGAGACTGAGAAGAGTCATAGGAGAGGTGTGTGGGCTCTAAAGGTGTTTTCTAACTTGATTGTGATGACAGCCACATGAATGGATGTATCTGCCTCAGTTGATGGAGTTTCACATAGATCTGTGTGTTTGCTGTGTATAAATAATATTCTATAAAAATGAATGGGTTTACTAAGTAATGCATATGTGACATCAGTTGAAAAGTGCTTGCTAATTGGTTTCCACTCCTGCTAAAATTATATCTCTAGAATTACTGTGGCTTAAGCTTTTCCATGAAGTTTCTCGAAGGGCTTTCTGGTGTTTCTTAGGGGTGTGGTATGAGGTAAAAGGAAAACAACAACATGCAGTAGCTCATGTTAGTTATGCCTGTCCTTTGTAGTTGGATCCAGACTCATCCCCTAGCTGACTCTGTTATTTCTGACAGGACAGCCTAATTCACTAACCCTTCATTCTTATTTGACACAAGTGTAATAATTGTGCCTCCTATAATTTTTGTGAGGACTGAAACATTTATAACTATCATATCATCTATTGTGCTACTTTCACAATTAAAGTCCTTGCTAATTGTTGACTCAGTGTTAAAAGTTAGTTTGAATTTGCTTTTGGTTGTAATGCTTTTATAGTCTTATCTAAGTGATTTTTTTAATCTCTTAAGTAGAACAATACTGGAAAAAAATCACTTTCATATTAGTTTTATCTTTCAATTACTATTTATAGGTAATCACTGTGACGAATATTTGGCTTTTTGGGAGGCTATCATTACTATAATCAGCATGATTAGTATAATCTCCTAGGAGATTATAAGCTTATTGTACTAAAATGTAAGTTTCTTGAAAGCAGAAACTGCATTGCACCCATGGTTTTGCCATTCTCAGCAATGAGTACAGCTCTAATATGGTAAATAGCTACTGCCTTGGTAAACCACACAAGCAGTAAACAAAACCTCCTCCTTGGAGCTGTGGCATGTCCAGTCTCTTCCCTCGTGGGACTCAAGAATGTTGCTGGTGTGTAGATTCCATTGACATGCACTAAGGATTTTTCAAACCGTGTCAAGCAAAACAGACTGTGCATTCAGAAAAAGGAATTTGTGTCTGTTTCAGAAAATCATGGGATTTTTCAGAAAACCTTGGGATCTATAGGACTTTGTGATTACAAAATTTGGAATTGTGTTAACATGATTGGAGGTGTCTGGAGATATGCAAGCAGGATCTACGTGTTTAGTAAGCAGAGAGAAAACCATTATCAATGGCACCAGCCCAAAGAAGGTGTTACCACAGCTTCTGAACTTTAAGAAATCTCTTTGAAGCTTATCAAGTCATTTTCTCTCTACAGTGCAGTTGCATGAAGGGAATTTAAACCCAAAACCACCCCTTTACATAGCAAATGCGCCTGCTGTTCTTTACATGTTTCCCCCTTTGGATGTTAATGAAACTCTCTCCAGTGCTTTGCTTCCACAGCAGATGACAAAATCCAGACATAAAATCTGGCCACTGGATAATTTGGAAGAGTTCTGCATTAAATAGCCTGTCAAAAAACGTAACTGTAATGTTAATTCTAAAGACATATTTAGACCCGTGAGTCACAAGGCAAATAGGTTGAACTGTGAGCTATGTTAAAATAAGAAAATACTTATCTTCACAGATAGAAGCTGGAGTAAGGAGGCAAGGTCACCTGGAGTAGCTGTAAGAAGCTGATGTTTATGGGATTGGTTTTCATACTATAGTTACTAAGAAATGTTATGCAATCAGGTTGAGTTTTTACCTATGTGTCCATTTGTCCAATTAAAGGCATTTGTGCTCTCACACAGGGTCATTTAGAAACACAAATTACTTACTTATTATCATTTAACATAGTGGAAAGAGGAACAACACCAAACTGAGAGTGAGAGAACAAAATACATACTTAAGTTTATTGTGATAGATGCATAATTTGTTGAATATATAATATTCAATATAAATATATAATGCTTTGGAAATATGTTACAGGATAAACAGTGTTATACATAGTCTTAAAAATAATAATACATATAACCAGAAGACAACTAGAAGACAAGCCTTCATAGCAGTTCACTGTAGTTACATATGTCCGTAATAATCTGATGAAAGACAAGAAGAGGAAGGAATTGATACAGAACAAGGGAGAGGAAGGAGACCATTTTCATGAGATGGATAATTCTATGTTGGAACCTGAATCTTTGGAAGAAAGAAAGAACAGAATGAGGGACTTAGCAAAACTGAATTTGGACTATACATTCAGTATTTTAACAGTGACAAATTTCCTGTTTGATCAGGGTGTCATGATTGTTTAAGAATGTATCTTTGTTCTTACAAGATGACTCAAGTCCTATGACGGAGACAACCTATTCTTAAGTGATTCTATAAGCAAAAGCACAAGAGCAGTTTCATGACATGTGTGTCCATATTAGTCCCAAAGCCCACACCCCTGTCAGCATTTTTCTATGGAGAAAGCCAGAAAGACTGGCCAGGCCAAATTGAATAAAATTGCAACTTGTTATAACCCTAGGTGGAAACTGGAAATTCACTATGGTTTTCTTTTTATTGCAATCTTTTTTTTTTTTGCAAGTTCACTATTTTAATAATACCTAGTGTTTTAGTCAGGATTTTCTAGAGGAATAGAACTGATGGAATGAATATATATATGTATATATATATATATACATATATATATATTATGTAAAAAGGGCATTTATTAGAGTGGGTTATAGGTTGTGGCCCAGCTAATCCAACAATGGCAATCTACTAACAGAAAGTCCAAGATTCTGGTAGTTGTTCAGTCCATGAAGCTGGATGTCTCAACTGGTCTTCAGTATATGCTGGAATAACAAAGAAGTAGAATCTAATGTCAGTGAAGGAATGAAGTTGCCTGTAAGAGCAGGCAAAGATAGCCTCCTTCTTCCATGTCCTTTATTTAGGCTACCACCAGAAGGTGTGGCCCACATTGAAGGTGGATCTTCCTACCTCAGAAGACTTAGATTAAAAGTGAGTCTTCCCAGTTCAAATGACTTAATTAAGAAAAAAATCTCTCACAGGTGTGCCCAGCCACTTGGGTTTTAGGCTTTAGTTAATCCCAGATGTGATAAATTGACAACCAAGAATAGCCATTACATCTATTTTTTTTCTAAGTGCAAAATTGGAAGTCAGTTGAAGGGTTGCAGGCATACCTGAAGAGTCCATTAGGCTTAGGAAACAGGAAAGGTCGATGTTATATACCCATAAGCTGTTTTTAACTATATGGCTTAGGATGTACTGTTGACTATACCCAGAGAATGGCTGTCTGATCTCCAGTGTGTAAAAAAAAAATATGGCTAATTAAGCTATTTACCCAGTATTTATGTTATTGTTAATTGGTTCGGCAGTTGTTAATCTTTAAGCAGCCATTACAAATAAGTACACAGACACCATGTGGATTTTAACAAGCCTTGGCCTGAATTGTGCAATCCTAGCCCATCTAAGCTAGCTCTTAATTCTATTGCCAAAATATGACCCCATATATACATATGTCCCCTTGGACTGCCATTCTCCACGATATGCCGATGTCCCTGGCCATGTGGAGTGAGGTTCCTTTTTCTAACCCATGGTGTGTGCCTCCTTCCTGCTGCTCCTGGCTGGAATGCTTGAATCCTCCTTCTAAAGAGCAGGCTTCCTGCTCTAATCCCAGGAAGTCCCACCTTTCTCTGTCTTTGCCCAGTCTCAGGCCTCGGCATTTTATTTAACCAATCAGATTCAATGTAAGTAACAGAGAGCAAGCAGGACCAATTAATTAACATTTAGAATGCTTAAAACTACCCCAACAATTCCCTCCTTTTGTCTAAAAAAAGGCTAAATTTTTAACTCATATAGTAAAAACAATAGAACAAACATGAAACAATCAAGAAAACCATGTATAAAATTTTACACATAATGTTGAAAATATCCTTTTAAATCCTAAACAACTCAAGTTCAATTGAAATTTTATAACTATTATGCCTTCAACCCCATCAAAGACATCAGAAGGGATAAAGATATTATTTGAGTGAGTAGGAAGCATAGGAGAGCAGCTTCCAAAAAGAAATATGACAGTTTGTGGCCCAGACAGTCCCAAATATCACTTGATATCGTTGGAGCGTCATCTTCAGCCTTCTGGCCAAGCATTTTTCACAGACTAAATTGTGCAGCAAGAAATAATAAGGATTTTCCCATTCTGTCTTTGCAGAATCAGGACATCGACTTACCTGCATTTAAGCTCTGGTCCATCTTTGGATTGTATATAGTCTGTTGAGAGAGCAGGGGCATTTTTGCCCAATAGGAATTATCTCCTGATGGGAGATTTCTTTTTGAGGAATTATCTCCTGATGGGAGATTTCTTTTTGATGTTCATTGTCTTCTTCCAAGTCAAATGGGAACTGTCAGGAGCTGACTGTCTTAAGTCAAACAATTCTTATAATAATAAAAACATCTTTAAATGCTATTTTCTGTATGCCTGTGAGGGTTTTGAAGACATCTACTATTTTATTTATAAATCTATCATCTATTTATGAAAAAACAAACTGTATGTTTTAACCATTTACTATCTGTTTAAACTATTAAGTCTATTTTGTGATAAATTAAGACTAGTATTCAAATAATTTCTGTAAACATGAATCTACATGATCCTAAGATAGGTTGTTAAAGTTAAATGTTAAAGTAGTGTATATGGCCACCTTCTATCTTCACACACATATCAGTAGCTAGATTGATTTTTCAATTTATGAAATGAAGGGATTCATGTATCCTGTTTAGCTAACTTATATGTTGAGTTTGGCTGAATTTAAGTGAATTAATATAATACCATTCACTGGCTTAATGCGGACTCAACCACACATTCCCAACTGGTGTGGATGTATGACCAAGGTATTACTATTTTATGACTAAATATGAGAAAAATGTTTCTAAAACAGTGCACTTTTTATAATAATCTTGTTCCTTGTCTATGTCCCTGCCCCACTTGTACTTGTTGTACCTGAGAGCTTTTGTTCTTTGATTTGGTTTGTGGATGCAGAATGACTGTCAGTTTGTTTTTGTATTGCTTAGGCTAAGTGGCTAGCACTTGTAACACTTGTCTGTATCCCGGAGATGTTGTAGCCTTTTCAGTTAAGGGTAATTGGGAGTAGAATACTCTTGGTTCCATACAGTTAAAAATGGGCTTCTTTGTTTAGCCAACCTTCATGAATTTCCGTTTACTTTAATGGCAAATGAAACATTTATGTAAGAAAGAAATATTGTCTTCAGTGGGAAATGCATTCCATGTGTGGTATATTTCATATTATGACAGACTTTCCTTGACCTTATAGAATTGTACTCATAACATGAATAGTATGGCTCTTTTTGTACTTCAGAGAAACCACTATTTGAATTTACCGTATAAGATTAGAAATGTTAACTATTTTATACTTAAACATTTTAAAGTCAAGTTCCCAATAAAACACTCCCATCTTTTAATACAATTTTTCTTTCATATTAAAAAATGCACGCTCTTATGTAGACAGTTAAGCAGAGTTTAAAGATGGAAGAAAAAAGCATGGCAAGGTCACACACACATGCACATGTACATATGTGTGTGTTTGTGTCAGTCAGAGGATAACTTTTAGGAGTTGGTTCTTTCTTTCAGCCATTGGATCCAGAGATCAGACTCAGACTGTCAGGTTTAAGTGGCAAACACTTTTACCTTCTAAGACATCTTGCTGTGCCAACTACACAATTCATGCGTATGTGAGATTTGTAGATGACAGTGTCACGATGTTGAAAGTTTAGGTACACTTACATGATCTATTCTCATCCGTGTGTGTTTGTGTGTGTGTCTGTGTCTGTATTGTTTATACTGTCTGGTTTTGATGCCTGAGGACAGTACATGGACCTTGTGCTTAGGACCTCACCAGGTGGCAGTGTACTTACTAAGTAGGCTACAGAAACCCCTCACTGTTGTGCCTTTTTCATAACTTCCATTTGAAGCATTAAGATCTTCTCAGGCATGTTAAGAAGTTAACCTCTGGCCTTTGAGGACTTCATTAAGCACACTAATCCACTGCCCTAAATATCAGCCCTGTGACACCCCCTGACAACAATCCTTCCTCATAAAGCTGAGGGACCTGAGCAGCCTCGGCACCCTTCCAATATGCAGATCTCTGCTTCCTCTTGTCTGGAGCTTAAAGGATTCTGTCCTATGGCTCGGAAATTCTCCAGACATTAAGCACATCTGACCAGTTTCAGACTCCACTTAATAAAGAGTACAGTGCAGCACTGGTTCCTGTCGTTCAGGACGACAGGGTGTCCTAAGCACGTGATCAGGCTGTCTGAAAGAACTTGGACTTAATACCTGCCCCTCTCCTTTTTCATCTTTGCCCCCATTAAACACTCTTGAGCCTGCTTTCTTATTCAGTACACATCTGGAAAGTTGAACTTTATTTCCCAGAGGGCGCACAGCACTTGTTTATATTCAGCCATTTTGAGAGGTGAGTGGCTACTGTTAGAGATTCTGTATGGATTCTAAAGAACACGTCCCACTTAGATTTCTGTTCTTTCGGTATGCAGTATGGCTCAGAGACTGCTACTTTCCTCCAGGATTCTTCAAACTAGGTTGTAGAGAAGGTATCCCTTGCTAGCTTTTTGGGAATGATGACCTCAGGCTCTGCCCCAAACCTACTAAACTGGACTTCCACAAGAACCAACAGGTTACTCTGATGTGCTTTGAACTTTGAGAAGCTCTGGTGATCAATTTATGTGATGTTTTTTAATTCCTTCGCCTGTTATGTGATGATCAAACTAACATGTTTCCTCATATACAGTACTATGCTGCTTGTCCTGAAGATTATTCTAATTAATGGACTTCTTTCCTGCTAAACTGATACTCATTCAAAAAGTTCAATGTGTTTTTGTGTCACAGTGTTAGGATATTTACAGAATGTTTTAGCCACAAATTTTTAAGAAGGGATTGTATAATCCAGACTCAAAAGGTAAGCTCTCAACACTTAGTATTGTGGCAGGTATCTATTGGTTGCTTTTCAAACGTTGGTCAATCTATTTTCCACATGAAAATAGGAGACACTATGAAGATAGGGATCTGCCCCTGGCATGACATTCAGTGTGGCCTTGAGTGTGTACTCAAATATCAGAATCTTTATTTTCCTTTATTTCTCACAGGAGACAATTCAAAAAAGGAAGAAGACTAATTTCAAAGCATTGTAGGACCCAAGCCCTCTCAGTCTTGATGCTGTTGACTTCTGAGACAGTATAATTCTTTGTTTTGGGCTCCTGTCCCCACTAGAGGACAACGTTGAATGAACCTATCGCCACAATACACCACCTTCCCTTCCTATGCCCAACTGATAAGACAAAAATATCTTCAGATAGTATGAAATAGTCTCTCTAAGGAGAAATGGTCTCTAGTTGAAACCACTCATTTAGAAGTATGTGACTTTCCCTCTGTTTATCCTACCTTTAATGTGTCAACTCACTCTTCTTTTTAATGCCACCTCTTTGGTCAGTAAGAGGTAAACAAGCCTTTAAACCACACACAATTAATACCAGTTTGGTTTTTCTACTCTCCTGGGGTTCTTATTTCATTAAGATAAAATTAAGATATTACACACACACGCTCAACATATTTTAGCAGGTATGAGTGAAGGTTGATGACTTTCACGACTCTTTTTGGGAACATTAGCTGTAGGAAACAAAGAGGCTCACATGTGTTAAACTCTGCTGGCTTCTAATTTTGGGCAGAACTGGGACTACAACCCAGTGCCTTGTGCTGCTTAGAAAGTGCTCTCCCACCAATCATGAGCCCATCCCATCTGTGGAGGCACTCACACCCACATGCCCCTCTACTACATCCTTCATCTGTGAGGGCTCTTTGTACAGCCCCCTTCTCCTTGGGGCTCTGGCTGGTTTTTTATAAACTTAAAAAAAACATTTATTTATTAATTCCAGTTACATCTCCATTACCGTCCCCTCCCTCCATCCCTTCCCAGCCCTACCCTACCACCCTCTACCCCCTCTCCCACCCATCCCATCCCTCCAGTGTGGGGTGCCTCCATGTATCAACTCCCCTCAGTTCATTAGTCACATGAGGCCTACGAGCTTCCTTTCCCACAGGGAAATCTATTTTCAGGGAAATACATGGCAGTTCCACTAGGGTGCTTCATGACAAGCAGCATAGGAGTGTCCCACCAAGTCCATGTTCCTGCTCTTTTGGGTCTATTGATTATAGGATGGTTATCCTGTACCATATGGCTAAAATCCAATTATAAGTGAATATATGCCATGTGTATCTTTCTGAATCTGAGTTAGCTCACTCATGATGAGCTTTTCTATGAGATTCCATCTCACTCCTATCAGCATGGATAAGATCAAAAACTCAAAAGACAGTACATGCTGACAAGGTTTCAGAGAAAGGGGAACACTCCCACATTGCTGGTGGGAGGGTAAACTTTTACAACCAATATGGAAATCAGTCTTTCTATATATTAGAAAACTTGGAATAGCTCAAGACTCAGCCATACCACTTCTGGGTATACATCCAAATGACTCCTTACCGAACCACAATGAAGTTTCCTCATCTATGTTCATAACAGCCTTATTGTAATAGCTAGAAACTGGAAACAACCCAGATGTCCCTCAACCGAAGAATGGATTAAAAAACTGGTACATCTGCACAATGGAATACTACTCAGCCATCAGAAACAACGAAATCATGCAATTTGCAGCCAAGTGGATGGAACTAGAGAAGCTCATCCTGAGTGATCTAACCCAGACTCAGAAGGATGCACATGGCATCTATTCACTTATAGTCAGATTTTAGCCATATAGTACAGGATAACTATACTACAATGAATGCACCAAAGGGAACATGAATATAGACTTTTTTTCCTGTCAGTGAGACACTTTGGCCTAGTGGTGCTGCCTTATATGCCCCCAGGGTATGAGGAGGCTCTTGGCCCTCAATATGACTGCTGAACTGGGGTGGGGAACTGTTATGTAGGGACACTCCACTTCAGAGGAGTGTGATGGAAGGAATGGGGGGTAGAGGGTGGGAGGGCCAGACTGGCAGGGGTGGAAAGAGGACACTGTGATGGAGATGTAACCTGAAGTAATAAATAAATAGAGTTTTAAAAATCTCTAAAAAATTGTTTTGCAGAAAGTAAAGACTCTCAGAAATATTTCACTTGGAATGTTTTATTGAACTTCTCATAACACAGGATTTTCCAGAGATTTCTGAATTCACACATGGTGACTGTGCTTGTGCTACAAATATGAGACTGAACTGAAAGGAACTTGTTTACATTAACATAGTCAAGCACAAACTTGAAATTTTTTTTTTTTTTAACACAGACATATTATTGAGAAGTGCTAGTTGGGTGATGTCAACTCTATGTTTAGGTCCCTGTGCTTTTGCTAATGTAAAAAATATAAAACTAAATTATAGGTCCCTCATTTTCATCATGAGACAATTTGATAGCTGTCAGAAAAGTTGTATTTCACACTTCCCACATTCACAGGGCTACATGGGCACTAAGGTCCGTAAGTGTAAGCATTTGTTTGGTTTTATGTGTTGCATAATTGTCAAAATAAGTAGACCACACAAAGCTAAGACAGAGACATAAACCTCAGAAGTGATGACATTAGTTTCTAGCAAGCATGGTCAATAAAGGAGTGGGTGTCTTATCACAAGGTGCTTAAGGATTTTACCCCCAGGACTACTGCAGAGGAGTTGGCTTCAGTCGTTATGGCTCTTGTGCCTACTGATTGCTTCTCTTTGTCTCATGTGAAAGTACCGAATATAGAATCGAGGTAGGAGCCGAGGACACAGACGGGTGGAGAGGAAGTAAGAGGAGAAATGGGCTGCTGTCCAGCTCTCAGTGAAACAAACAGCTTCCCCAAATGGTGAGAATAGACTGCCCCTGAAAACTTAGGAGAGTATGATGAATTGCTAGGCCAGGCCTCTTATGGCTTTTCCATGAAGGAAGGCAGCATAGTTGGCAAAAGAGAAGTAGCTTTGCCTTGGATTCAAAGGTTAAATACTGGTTTTATCCCTGGGGTGGAGGGTGGAATTCGGATGATAGCACTGAAATCCCTATATATCCTCTGCTCACTTAGACTTTGAAAGGTTCTTATCAAATCCTATGATCAAACACTGATACAAAGCAAGTTCACAAAGCTTAAAGTAGAACCAAACAGGAGAATGAACACAAAAGCAAATGTAAGGAAATCAGAATAGTAAATTCACAGATAATTTCAGCTAAATGAGGCATGTTATCCACTGTGAGACTATGCTCAATTAAATGAGACTAGCAAAAGCCAATGTCTTAAAGGTAGAATGATTATTTCTGACTTTGACATAAAGGGTATACAAAGATCAGAACCACCAATTGTGTGTACATCTGTATCATGCAAATTTCTATGCAAGAGTTAGGTGTAGGTATATTAGAAACAGCTGATGTGTATATCTTCACAGAAACAGAGGAAAAAAGTAGAAGAAAAAGCACTAAAACAAATGAATAAAAAATAGTTGTGTAAAACTAAGGATCTGGCAAGTTTGACTAATAGCTGAACTCAATGACAAATTATTTGCTGATCAAATCATTATAAATGTTGAAGGGATTTTAGCCAGCCAATGTGTGATGATCATGGGTCTGGAAGGCCTTGTGGGTTTCTCCCAATTCTCTCTGTCTTGGTAAAAACCCTTAGATTACATTCCTAAAGCTAACCACCATGGTCTATTCACTTATATGGCCACTTCCTTTTCCTGATGCTGATTAGCAAAGTCTAGCTATCAAAATATTGAAGTCCAACAATCAAAAAGCTGCCTGGAGCTCACCTAATTAACACACTCAATTAAATTTAACACATCATCCTAACCCAGGGTTTTCCATTTTACCTTTATAAACCTCCATTTGCCTATGGGCCATGTTTGCCTCCTCTCTCTCCAGAGGCAGTCCTTTGTCATTGGAACAAATATCCCTCTCCACTCTCCCTTGTTCCCTTCACCTTCTCCCTAAACTCTGTCTCCTGTCTTTGTCTCTTATTCACTGCCCTCTGTCCCTCTGGGGCAAATAAATCTTTGTGCTGAGAACTTGGTCTTGAGGGTCCTGAGCCCATATTTTCCTTTCATTTGTGCCATTTGTGGCATGACTCTATCTGCCATTCTGGGGATACTCCTTTATTGATATCCGATTTTTCCAGTTTTCTATTTCAATACAAAAATTCCACATTCTCTCCAATATCAGTTGCTCGCCATTCCATTTATTCTCTAAAGTTAAGGGACAGCACAAAAAAAAAAAAACACAGCAGACAAGAGACTAACTTTCCTCCCTGTCGAGCCCGTTGGTTAGTGCTTCACCTTCAGCTTTTGGGCAGCTCAGGGCTCTGAAGTCAGCTGGTGTCTGAGTTATCTCCATGTAGTTCAATAACCTCTGTTTTAGCCCGCCAAAAGGTTTCTCAGCTCAGAGCTACTCCTGAGTGATACTCTGTCATTATGCTATATTTAGGCTTTGCAAGTTGTAATTAGCTTTATTCTGCTGCACACTGATCCAGCCTCACATGCAATATAAAAGGTAATAAAGTAGGAAGGTAGACATAAAAACCTGAATTAGCCTCATATGCAGGAAGATTTCATGACTGTCAATCTAAAGAAAGTGCTAAAGGGCAAGAACTTCTGTGGCTTGAAAAACTGAGAAGTGGAAGCAATGTGGGGGAGGGGGTTCCTGGGTCTTCTGGGTTTGCAGTAGAGTTTCTAGTCATTTCCCCTGGTTCTACCACTCTATAACTTTCCTCCACTGAAGTGACTGCTGTGCACGCAACTCAGTAAGACATGGGGGAAGCTGCTTATATAATATAGCATTTTAAATTCCCTTCAAGGACAGTGGACCTCTAGAATTCCATTGTTCTTCATCTTGCTTTATGCTTTCTAGGTATAGTTTGGGCCTAGAGTGAGTCTTCCATTTTATAACACAGACTCTTGTTTATGTACTTGTAAGAGTGGACTCTATGAGAAAAGAGCTTGTAGGCAAGTTCAAAACCGGGTATCCATGGTGACAAAGCCATCAAATGCTAATTGGTTCATCTCCTTTCTTTCTCCAACTCACACTCTAATTTCCTTGGAGATTAGAATTTCTATTGTTCATTTTGTGGAGTTTTGTTAAGTATGTGGCATCTCTGTTGTAATTCGTGCTTACTGAATCATCCCAAAGATGATGGACTTAGACAAAAATCTTCCTCAAGACTCACTCTGGACTTTTTTATCTGCAAACTTTTCCCTTGTGAGCTCTTGACAATGCTTTAAATTATGACTTTGTTCTATTCTCTTCCCCTCCCCCCTTTCCTCCCACTCTTTCCTCCTCCCGTCTTGGTTTGAAATATATTTGATTTGAAGTTGAATTTTGAATTTGAATTGAAATATATTTTTTCAAACTCTCCTAATGGTTCTACTATTGTAATAAAATCACAGGCAGTCAGATCCAAGATGGCGCTGACCATAGAGCATTGTATCTGAGTAGTAGGTGAATGAGATTAGTCACTGTGAAGTCCACTAGCCAACTGTGAATCACAGACAGTGTCTGAATTTCCTCAGCGCACACTGAGATTGGTCACCACTCAGAATACAACCCTGAGATCAGCCAGCTTCGTCACCCGTCTAGAGATGAACGCTGGCTAGAGCAGATCTAGCCCACGGCTCCAGCCAGAGATCAGGGGCCATGCCTGTCTGCCAGATATCCAGCACACGGACCTGTACACCCAACAGGGAAAACCAGCCTGACCACAAGAGCAAAGGCAGTGGGGTGCAGCAGCACAGCGTGGACCCAGGCAGCTGGGAGCAGTGCACCGGGGAACTCAGGCAGTGGCGCACAGCTCAGTGGGACCCAAGGCAGAAGGGCTTTGTGCAGAAACCAGGCTGAGGAGCGAGCCCTGGAAATGGGCAAGAGCCACTCAAAAACCCAGAGAGTGGACAGGCTCAGGGCCCAAAGCAGAGGTCAATGGATTGGGGCACAGTCTAGAGGCCCAAAGCAGAGGTTAGTGGTGAGGGACACAGACTGGGGTCCAAAGCAGAGACCAGCGGTGTGGGGCAGAGGTCTGGGGTACAGAACAGAGGCCACGGTTGTGGGATACAAGCCAGGGACCCAGAGCAGAGGCCAGCGCGGACCCTGCTGCAGAAGCTGGAAAAAGCCAAACAGTGGCTGGCAGGGAAGCACAAGCATATCTGGGCCTACCCAGAAAGGTGTTGGACATAAAGGTCCCTATACTGGCTATACAATCACTTGGAAGAACATTGCACTCAGACAGGGCAGAGGGCTGCACTTCCTGCACTGGTTCAGTCTCTCTAAGTCTGATCACTGCAGGGTCATGGAAGGTAGCTCCAACTGCCAGATAGAGGTACCTCCTGGGTCCCTGAGCACCCAGTATTCACATGGTCACTACAAAACCCTAAAGGGGACTGGCAGTACCACTGAAAGGGTCCAGAGATATCAGGAACAATCAGCTTAGGGCAACCAGATGGCTAAAGGTCAGCGAAAGGACAAAACTGACCAAAACCAGGGAAATATGACTCCAACGAAATTCGGTGAGTTTAACACAGCAAGCCCTGAACAACCCATCACAGCTGAATCACATGAAAATGATGACAAATCTATATTTAGGAAAATGATGGAGTCCTTTCAAGAAGAAATGAAATCACTGAAAGCATACAAAGAATCCTCAATTTTACCAATAAAGCATTGGAGAATACCATTAGAGACCTCCAAGCCAACCCAGGCCAACATGAACAGGAAAGAGAAAAGGCAATGAAATATTCAAAAGATTTTTTTTTTTTTTTTTTTTTTTAGGGAAAGAGATTACAAGCTGATAGATTACAAGCTGATAAATGGTCCTGTTTAATGGGTTTTGGAGGTTAGCCCCAGAGACTTCCTACTTTTCCTTTTCTGTATCCTTCTTCCTCTCCTATGTAGGACTGCATAGGCTTGAGAAAAATGAGATATAGACATAGCACAGGAAGGTC
>CAJQZJ010033945.1:518010-529503 GCA_907164525.1 Lophiomys imhausi
GACCTTCCTGTGCTATGTCTATATCTCATTTTTCTCAAGCCTATGCACTCCTACATAGGAGAGGATGAAGGATACAGAAAAGGAAAAGTAGGAATTCCCTGGGGCTAACCTCCAAAACCCATTAAACAGGACCATTTATCAGGTTGTAATCACTTCCCCTAAATATCGGAGTTTTCAGTTATCCATCAAATAACCAAAAAGAAGGGCGGAGAAACACCTTCCCCACCCTCTGGGCATGGGACGTCGCTCTCTTAAAATGACTTCCTGATGATTTGGGTTGTAGTAGACCTGTTTGGGGCCTGAACCCAAATGGAAAAAATGGTTAAAAATGTTAGTATACTCCTTTTATGTTCAGTCCTTCTGTTCTCAGCTGTTTAGATGACCTAAGGGGTTTGTAGGCAGAAGATGATCTTGCAGGCTTCACTGAGGTTCCGACCTGGGCATTGTGTAGAGCTGAACGGTCCCAGCGACATTGGATTGCCGTGGTGGTTGCAGGCCCCCGATGGAGACAGCTATTGAGGAAGTCTACCAGGCAGAATCAACTGGGTCACTCGTCCTCCTTGGTGCCTGATTCTGCTCTCTGCTGAGGTTTCCGCTGTCCAGCCGTCCCAGGTCTCCCCTAATGGACACTTCGATTCTCCTGGAAAGATAATAACAGAGCCCTTACCCAATCCCCACCCTGGGACAATTGCCCTCTTTTTTTGGTGGGGGGGGGGGCTAGGTACTCCACCCCAGAGGAACAAGACGGAAGGGTTAGGGGGTAGAGCATGGGAGGGTGGGGCTGCGAAGCGGGAAAAGAGGACAATATGATAAGGATGTAACCTGAAGCAACAAACAAATAAATTTATTAACTAAAAAAAAAAAAAAAAGGACAGGTGGCAGGGCTGAAACACTGTGAATGGAATAGAGGATACAGCCGTTCGGCCTGGTTTTGCAGACCTCCAGGTGTAGAGAAGACGTGGAGCTAAGGTAAAATACAAGAGAATTGTTGTGTTGGCCCATGACTTTGACTTCAGCGGAGACGGGGGGAGCACCGTAGAGTTGGTGGTCTTATGTATTCTGGAGTCATACGGAGCGGGGTGGTGAGGGTGCATACTCTTGGTCCCACCATTCAAGAAGAGTATACCCTTGGTCCCAACTCCCAGCACACTGGAGACAGAAACGGGCAGATCTCGGAGCTCAGGGTCAGCCTGATGCAGGGCAAATTCTAAATAGAGAAAGACTTCAATCCAGGAGTGGTGGAACACATCTTTGATCCCTTCAGATGGGAAACACAGGTCTCTGATCCCAATAATTAGAGTTCAGAGACACACACATGGGATTTGGAGGGACCTAGGTTTGGAGGCTACTTACAAAAGGCCTTCTCGATGCAGGCAGATTGTCTTTTGGGATCTCAAAATATATACACTAGAGCTGGTTTAGCTCCAAGGTGACAGAATGATTTCTTCTTTAATCCGGATTGAAAGATAATGCTTTGTATGTTGTCGGAAGGCCAAATTTGCTTCAGATTATTAATTTTCATTTGAAATTAATTAATTTGTTCAGTTCACAGAGTCCTTGATCATTTATTTCTTAAATAGATTATTTTGACATAAAAATTAACACTTCAAAATGAGGGTTTGATTTATCAGTTAATATCAGTGAATGAATGAGGAAGGTCTATGTGAGACTCTGGGAGTGAGTACAGGCATTATAGCTCCAAAGAGAAGCAAGCAGGGTGAGAGAGAAGTTGATGGAGAGGTGTGTGTACATTGGCAACCCTTTAGGTAGGTGGGAAACTTGCCTTCTAGCATCAGGGGAGAAGTCTTTTTCTTTCACGGATTTTTTTTTTTGAATTGGGAAGTTTACACATGAATATAATGTGTTTTGGTCAAGCTATTTTTTCTTCCATGTGTCACTGCCCCACACTGCCCTTCTCCCTCCTTCTCCCTCTTGACCTCCTTCCATCTTTCTCAAAACCCACTTAGTCCTGTCTGTATGTACATGGATGTAGAACCATCTATTGGAGCACTGGCAACCTGTTAGAGGTCACATCCTTGAAGAAAACTTACTCTCCCTCCCATATCAGGATTCATCATGGAAGATGGAACAGAAAGATTATAAGAACCAGCGGTAATAGATGTTTTTCATCAAACATTATTTGCTGGACATACAGGGTCCATATACACATGAACTCACAGAGCCTGTGAAATGCATGCACAAGACCCACACAAGATCAAGCCAACCGGGGCGGGCCAAGATGGCGGCGACCTACACTGACGCATTTTGAACACGGGGAAAAAAGAGCCATAAAAAACACAGAGTTATTGGGCACTGTGCAAAAACCAGAGGGGCCAGACACCCCCCCCGGGAACACTCACAGCTCCCAAGGGACTGTTAAAAGTCCCAGGGCAAGGCTCTCCCCATCTCTCACAGCCACTAAACCCGGGATTCGGGAACTCCCATTTGGAGAGGCGCCTGGTAAGATCGATCCCAACTTACAGCAGGCAGAATCAGGGTCCACTTGGCCATAGATCGCTGGCCTATTGGGCTCCCCTCACATCAGGTTGAACTTAAACCCACTTAAAAAAACTGCGAGATAGTGGATGGCTTAGCAAGGAACAAACAGGGGGCTCAGCGGGTGGTCCACAGCCGCTTGTGCAGCGGAGGGCGGGAGGTTCCAAGAGAGCGCGGGAAGCTGGGAACACAAAGGAGGGCGGGAGGGGTCGAATCCCGCACACTCATGGTAGTGTAGCTGGGGAGTGAGCACGGCTGGCAGGGCCAAATCCCCGCGAGCCCACGGCAGGTCATCTGAGGAGAGAGACAGGCGTGGGTAGGACCAGGGGTCCGTGCACCAACGGCTGAGCTGCTGGGACGAGAGTTCCACTCAGGCAGCTGGAGGATCCGGGGCTTGGGGTACCCACGGGACCCATGGCGGCGCAGACAGGAAGGGAATCAGGCACAGAGTCCAGCCCTGTGGCGAGAAGCCTAGAGAGAAACCAGAAATTGGGTCCATAGCTGTATCCTGGAAAATCCAGACATATTAGGTGTGGAGCCAGACCCTGTCAGCCTCCGTAACGACAAACAAAACCCACAGAATCTGTGCCTGTGCAAACAGGCCCATACTATCAGAACCATTACAGGCTGATAACTCAGAGTGCAACATAGGGAAGTCTGAATTGGGAGCAGTGAAACAATCCTGGTCCATTACTCACAACCTGGGAATAGGCTGTACCAGCTCACAGTGCCTCAGGCGATTAAAACCACAGTGACCTTGAAATCCCCCTGTAAGCAACAACAGATAGCCAAGTAACTCGTCCCCTGCACCAAATCATCCACTGTGGTTCCAAGCACAGAAAACAGACAGCTAAATGCATCCAAAGGCGAAAGGTCAAAAAAAAAAAATAGAAATCAAGGAATTATGACTCCAACAAAGCAGAATCATCCTAGCTCATCCAATTCAGATGACCACACACCAACAGAAACACATGAAAACACTGACAATTCTGCATTATGGAAAGTGATAGAGTCCCTGCAAGAAGAACTTAAATCTATGAAGGAATTCAAAGAAGCCACAATTCTACAAATCAAAACAAGGAACAACACCATTAAAGAGCTCCAAGCCAAGGTGACAGAACTTGAACAGGAAAAGGAAAAAGCCATGAAAGATTTTCATACAAAAATAAGCAAGCTGGAGAAGGAAATGTACAAAACGAAAAAAACCATACAAGACATGAAAATAGAAATAGAAACAATAAAGAAAACACAGTCAGAGTTAAAAGAGGAAGTGGAAAACCAAGGGAAGAGAACAGGAACTACGGATGTGAGTATCAACAATAGGATGCAAGAAATCGAAGACAGGATCTCAGGCATGGAAGATTCAGTGGAAGAAATCAGTTCAACATCCAAAGAAAATAAGAAGGCTAAAAAATCTCTCACCCACAACATCCAAGAAATCAAGGACTCAATGAAAAGACAGAACCTAAGAATTATAGGTATAGAGGAAAGAGAGGACTCCCGACTCCAAGGTCCAGGAAATATCTTCAACAAAATCATAGAGGAAAACTTCCCAAACCTGAAAAGAGAGATGCCAATAAAAATCCAAGAGGCTTACAGAACACCAAACAGGTTAGACCAGAAAAGAAATTCCTCTCGCCAATAATAATTGAAACTCCATATGTACAGAACAAAGAAAGAATATTAAAAGCTGTAAGAGAAAAAGTTCAAGTCACATACAATGGCAGACCCATCAGAATTACACCTGACTTCTCCCCAGACACGTTAAAAGCTAGAAGGGCCTGGACAGATATACTACAAGTCCTGAGAGAACATAGGTGCCCAGCCAGACTACTTTACCCAGCAAAACTCTCTATCAACATAGATGGAGAAAACAAGATATTCCATGACAAAATCAAATTGAAACAATATCTACCCACAAACCCAGCCCTACAGAAAATCCTAGAAGAAAAATCCCAACCCAGAGAAGAAAACTCCACCCAAGAAAACAAAGGGAATAGATAACCCCTCAGCAACTAAACCAAAAGAGGCACAGGACCACCACCTATACCAAACTAATGGGAAATTACAACCCCAGGTCACTAATATCCATCAACATCAATGGACTCAACTCCCCAATAAAAAGACATAGGTTTACAGAGTGGATCCGCAAGCAAGAGCCTTCCTTATGCTGTATACAAGAGACACATCTAACTACGAAAGATAGACACTGCCTAAGAGTAAAGGGCTGGGAAAAGGTTTTCCAAGCAAATCGACCCAGGAAGCAAGCTGGAATAGCCATCCTAATATCAAACAAAACAGACTTCCAACTGAAGTTAATGAAGAAAGACAAAGAAGGGCACTATATACTCATTAAAGGGAATATTCATCAAGAGGAAATTTCAATACTGAACATCTATGCCCCAAATAAAAAGGCACCTACTTTCGTAAAAGAAACACTTCTAAAACTTAAAGCGCACGTCGATCACAACACATTAGTAGTGGGAGACTTCAACACCCCACTCACAGCAAAGGACAGATCATCAAGACAGAAGCCAAACAGAGAAATATTGAGTCTAACAGAGATCATGAAACAAATGGACCTAACAGATATCTACAGAACGTTTCACCCAAACACAAAGGAATACAACTTTTTCTCAGCACCCCACGGAACCTTCTCCAAAATCGAACACATAATTGGTCACAAGGATAGTCTCAATAGATACAAGAAAATTGAAATAACACCTTGTATCTTATCAGACCACCACGGAATAAAGCTGGTCTTCAACAGCAAAAGAATCAACAGAAAGCCTACACACACATGGAAATTGAACAGCTCCTTACTGGATGACCACTGGGTCAGGGAAGAAATAAAGAAGGAAATCAAAGGCTTCTTAAAATTCAATGACAATGAAGACACAACACACCCAAACCTATGGGATACATTGAAAGCTGTGCTACGAGGAAAGTTCATAGCACTAAGTTCTTTCAAAAAGAAAATTGTGACAGCTCATATTAGTGAACTAACAACTAAGCTGGGTGAATTGGAAAAAAAAAGAAATAAACACTCCCAAGAAGAGCAGAAGACAGAAAATCATCAAGCTTAGAGCTGAAATCAACAACTTAGAATCAAAAAGAACTATACAAAAAATCAATGAAACCAAGAGTTGGTTCTTTGAGAAAATCAACAAAATAGACAGACCCCTAGCCAAATTAACTAAAAAGCAAAGGGAAAGAACACAAATCAACAAAATCAGAAAAGAAAAGGGAGAAATAACAACAGACATTGAGGAGATCCAGAAAATATTCGGGCATTACTTTAAAAATCTATATTCCACTAATTTTCAAAACCTAACCGAAATGGACAATTTCCTTGATAAATTCCACCTACCAAAACTAAATCAAAATCAGATTAACAGCTTAAACAGCCCAATAACACCTAAGGAAATAGAAACAGTCATTAATAATCTCCCAACCAAAAAAAGCCCAGGGCCAGATGGCTTTAGAACGGAATTCTACTGGACCTTCAAAAAGGAACTAACACCATTACTTTTCAAACTCTTCCACCACATAGAAACAGAAAGATCACTGCCAAACTCATTCTATGAGGCCACTGTCATTCTGATTCCTAAACCACACAAAGACCCAACAAAGAAAGAGAACTTCAGACCAATCTCCCCATGAACATAGATGCAAAAATACTTAATAAAATACTAGCAAACCGAATTCAAGAACACATCAAAAGTATCATACACAATGATCAAGTAGGCTTCATCCCTGGAATGCAGGGATGGTTCAATATACGAAAGTCTATCAATGTAATTCACCACATAAACAAGATGAAAGAAAAAAACCACATGATAATCTCGCTAGATGCAGAAAAAGCATTTGACAAAATCCAACACCCCTTCATGCTAAAAGTTCTGGAGAGAACGGGCATAGAAGGACCATACCTAGAAATAATAAAGGCAATATACAGCAAGCCAGTGGCCAACATCAAATTAAATGGAGAGAAGCTTGAAGCATTTCCTCTAAACTCAGGGACAAGACAAGGATGTCCACTTTCACCATATCTCTTCAATATAGTACTTGAAGTCCTTGCTAGAGCAATAAGACAACTAAAGGAGATCAAAGGGATAAAAATTGGAAATGAAGAAGTCAAATGATCCCTATTCGCAGATGATATGTTAGTATACATAAGCGACCCAAAAAAATCCACCAAAGAACTCTTACAGATGATAAACAACTTCAGCAAGGTGGCTGGATACAAAATTAACTCAAAAAAATCAGAAGCCCTTCTTTATACAACAAACAAATATACCGAGAAAGAAATAAAGGAAACAACCCCCTTCACAATAGCCACAAACAACATAAAATACCTGGGGGTAACTCTAACCAAGCATGTAAAAGACCTATATAACAAGAACTTCAAGCCCCTGAAGAAAGAAATGGAAGAGGCCTTTAGAAGATGGAAAGATCTCCCATGCTCATGGATAGGTAAGATCAACATAATAAAAATGGCTATCCTACCAAAAGCAATATATAGATTTAATGCAATTCCTATCAAATTACCAACACAATTTTTTATAGACCTGGAAAAAGCTATTCTCAACTTCATATGGAACAACAAAAAGCCCAGAATAGCTAAATCAACCCTGTCCAATGAAAAAACATCTGGAGGTATCACCATCCCAGATTTCAAGCTGTACTACAGACCAACAGTAATAAAAACAGCATGGTACTGGTATAGAAACAGACCAGTGGATCAATGGAATCGAATTGAAGACCCAAACATGGATCCACACACCGATGGCCAACTAATCTTTGACAAAGAAGCCAAAAACGCACAATGGAAGAAGGACAGCATCTTCAACAAATGGTGCTGGTCCAACTGGATGTCCACTTGCAAAAGAATGAAATTAGACCCATACCTATCACTTGTACAAAACTTAATTCCAAGTGGATCAAAGACCTTAACATAAGGCCAGCCACACTAAAGATACTAGAAGAAAAAGTAGGAGAAACCCTCGAACTCATTGGCACAGGTGACAACTTCCTGAACAGAACACCAACAGTTCAGGACCTGAGATCAACAATCAATAAATGGGACCTCATGAAACTGAAAAGCTTCTGTAACGCAAAGGACACTGTCATTCGAACAAAACGGCAACCAACAGACTGGGAGAAAATCTTCACCAACCACACATCTGATAGAGGACTATTATCTAAAATCTACAAAGAACCCAAGAAACTAAAAGCCAAGAAACCAAATAATCCAATCAAAAAATGGGAGATGGAGCTAAATAGAGAATTCACAAAGGAGGAATCCCTAAGGGCTGAGAGACACCTGAAGAAATGTTCAACATCCTTAATCATCAGAGAAATGCAACTCAAGACGACCCTGAGATTCCACCTAACACCTGTTAGAATGGCTAAGATAAAGAGCTCAAATGATAGCGCATGCTGGCGAGGGTGTGGAGAAAAGGGAACCCTACTCCATTGCTGGTGGGAGTGCAGGCTTGTGCAACCACTATGGAGGTCTGTCTGGCGATATCTTAGAAATCTAGGAATAAACTTGCCTCAGGACCCAGCCATACCACTTCTGGGTATACACCCAAAGGACCTCTCACGGAGACATAGGAAGTCTCCTCATCTATGTTCATAGCAGCCTTATTTTTAATAGCTAGAAATTGGAAACAACCCAGATGTCCCTCAACTGAAGAATGGATTAAAAAATTGTGGTACATCTAAACAATGGAATATTACTCATCTATCAGAAACAATGAAATCATGCAATTTGCAACCAAATGGATGGATCTAGAGGAGCTCATCCTGAGTGAGCTAACCCAATCTCAGAAGGAGGCACATGGCATCTATTCACTTATAGTAGGATTTTAACTGTATCATACAGGATATCTGTACTACAACCAACACATCAAAAGGAACAAGGACATAATTTTTTTTATCTTTTTCTTTTTCCTTCTTTTTTTCTTTTTTCTTTTTTCTTTTCCCTTCTCTTTTTCCTCTCTTTTTTGTTGATATTCTTTGTTTTTGTGGGTTTGTGTGTTTGTTGGTCTTTTTTTTAGTATTCCCCCAGTAGCAATGAGACACCATTCACTGGCAGTACTGCCTCGTAGGCCCCCGGTGAATGAAGAGGCTCTTGGCCCTCATATGACTCCTGATCTGTGGTGAGAGAATGTTAGGCAGGGACACTCCACCCCAGAGGAATAAGACGGAAGGGTCAGGGGGTAGAGCATGGGAGGGTGGGGCTGGGAAGCAGGAAAAAAGGACAATATGATAAGGATGTAACCTGAAGCAACAAACAAATAAATTTATTAACAAAAAAAAAAAAAAAGGCAGGGGGCAGGGCTGAAACACTGTGAATGGAACAGAGGATACAGCCATTCGGCCTGGATTTGCAGACCTCCAGGTGTAGAGAAGACGTGGAGCTAAGGTAAAATACAAGAGAATTGTGGTATTGGCCCATGCCTTTGACTTCAGCGGAGACGGGGGTGGGGGGGTGGGGGGGGGAGAAGCACAGTAGAGTTGGTGGTCTTATGTACTCTGGAGTCATAAGGAGCGGGTTGGTGAGGGTGCATACTCTTGGTCCCACCATTCAAGAAGAATACACCCTTGGTCCCAGCTCCCAGCACACTGGAGACAGACAAGGGCAGATCCCGGAGCTCAGGGTCAGCCTGATGCAGGGCAAACTCTAAATAGAGAAAGACTTCGATCCAGGAGTGTTGGAACACATCTTTGATGCCTTCAGATGGGAAACACAGGTCCCTGATCCCAATAATTAGAGTTCAGAGACACACACATGGGATTTGGAGGGACCTAGGTTTGGAGGCTACTTACAAAAGGCCTTCTCGATGCAGGCAGATTGTCTTTTGGGATCTCAAAATATATACACTAGAGCTGGTTTAGCTCCAAGGTGACAGAATGATTTCTTCTTTAATCCGGATTGAAAGATAATGCTTTGTATGTTGTCAGAAGGCCAAATTTGCTTCAGGAGAAGTACTACCTCGCCCCCCCATCCCCTCCCCCCCCCAAAAAAAAGAGGGCAATTGTCCTGGGGTTGGGATTGGGGCAGTGCTCTGTTCTTATCGTTCCAGGAGAATCGAAGCCTCCATCAGGGAAGCCCGGGGACGGCTGGACAGCGGAATCCTCAGCAGAGAGCAGAATCAGGCACCAAGGAGGACGAGTGACCCAGTTGATTCTGCCTGGCAGACTTCCTCAATAGCTGTCTCCATCGGGGGCCTGCAACCACCACAGCAATCCAATGTCACTGGGACCGCTCATCTCTACACAATGCCCTGGCAGGAACCTCAGTGAAGCCTGCAAGATCATCTTCTGCCTACAAACCCCTTAGGTCATCTAAACAGCTGAGAACAGAAGGACTGAACATAAAAGGAGAGTACTAACATTTTTAATCATTTTTCCCATTTGGGTTCGGGCCCCAAACAGGTCTACTATGACCCAAATCAGCAGGAAGTCACTTTAAGAGAGCGACGTCCCATGCCCAGAGGGTGGGGAGGGTGTTTCTCCGCCCTTCTTTTTGGTTATTTGAAGGATAACTGAAAACTCTGTTATGTAGGGGAAGAGACTACAAGCTGATAAATGGTCCTGTCTTAATGGGTTTTGGAGGTTAGCCCCAGGGAATTCCTACTTTTCCTTTTCTGTATCCTTCTTCCTCTCCTATGTAGGAGTGCATGGGCTTGAGAAAAATGAGATATAGTCATAGCACAGGAAGGTCCAAGAAGAAGGAGCAGATTATTGAATATGCCCTTATACCTTTGTATATTGATACAAAATTAGTAGTTTATTTGGGTAAAGTGGTATTGACCATTGTTTATTGTGCAAAAATAAGATTGTGTTGGATTACATCGGTATTGATCTTTGTATATTGATACAAAATTAACATTATAGTTGGCAACAATGGTATTAACCCTTGCATATGGACGTAATATTAAGATTATATTGGGCTACATAGGCATTGATCTTGGTATATTGATACATAATTAAGAGTATATTTAACCACAATTGAATAGATCTTTGTATATTGATACAAATTTAAAGGTAACGCTTCCTAATGGTATCATACCTAGAGATACTTAAAAATAAAATGTGAAGCCTCTGGCCTCTTGATACCAACCGTCTAAAACGGTCTAGGATAGTTAAGTAAAACAAACTCCTAGTCATGCAAACATGTCACTTTGTTAGCTACTATGACAGTCTATCACAGATATTCTCTAAACTACCCAGTAATCAAGTTGCTAAGAGACAAGCAACATTTGCTTATCTAAATACAAGAGATGGATAGGGCATCTTCAAAAACCCCTAGAGATCTGCAGAATATGGCATTCAAAGATGTTATCTTAAATCAAGATTTTTTTTTGATATCGAGACATATCAGTGCCTGACAGCACTCCCTATTCTACTCCAAGTAGAAGATAAGCATCGAAGAACCTCCACTGTAAGATGGTTGAATTAGTGGCAAGCCTTTCTCTTGGCATGAAAAAAACCCTTGCACCAACTGCAGACAGACTGCTGTCCAGAAAGGTCAAAACTTGGTAGCAGGGAAGTCGACAGCCTAACTCTGCCAAGACAGGGTAGGTAAGTCCTTCATAATCCCTGCTCTACAACAAATGTCTGTCAGAGAAACAGGACCCAAAGGCTGAAGATTGATGCTGGAATGTATGGAGAGAAAATGGGAACTGTCCAGGCAGTCATTGGTATGTTCTTTCTTAGTTTTGGAAGCTGCAGGCCCTTCACTTCCTATATAAGCAAATATATTTATCCCTCTCAGGTCTCTGAGGTGGTTAAAGAATAGACAGCTAGAGTCTCCTAGTTAAATTTTGAAATGTTTAGGAATCAAGAGGGTGTTATAGAACTAAGAAGATACTCTCAAAAGTGTGTTGCAAGATAGTATGAATGTTGAGTCACATATAGACCTTTAAACACATGGAGATGGTTAGATAGTAGAATGTTAAAGTCAGGGGCCAAATATGTATAAAC
>CAJQZJ010033945.1:539482-596788 GCA_907164525.1 Lophiomys imhausi
GTGTGTGTGTGTGTGTGTGTGTGTGTGTGTGTGTGTGTGTGTGTGTATGTTTGCCAGTATAGATGTTGTGTTTGTCCTTCAAAAATTGGTAAATGTGTCTTTCTGCTTGAGGGACTTTCTGCAGTGTGGTACTCTGTCCTTTTATGGGGAGTTAATACAGAAAGCCCATGTTTTTACTTTTCATTTAAATCGATTCATATTTATCCTTAGTTATTGCAGTTTCAAAAAGTAAAAGCTATAAATATAATTTTAGGGTGACTTTGAAAATATTGTAATGTGCTATCATTTCATGGCACTTTTCATGACAGATCCAGTCTCAGCCTGTGCAATGTGTGTGTCACCATTTCCCACCCAGGCTCATAGATGACAATAATGCTGATCACATGAGTTCAGAACCTGTGTATTGGGTTGCCTGTGATATTTACATATGTGCTGTATCTGTTATTATCCACTGTGAAATAAAAACCCAAAACCTTGGAGTTAAAACAATCACTGGTTTATTCTCTTGTGTGGACATGGTTTGCTTGCAGGCATAAAAAACAGAAGTTTCCCCCTCCACCCTACCACCACTCAACACCAGCTCGGCCAAAGCTTCTAGTCTCTGAGATGTGGTCATAGTTTTTCAAAAGCTCGGGGTCAATTTAAATGCTATGTTATTGTAGATCTTTTGGGAACTTATTAGCTGTCTACCAACTACCCCTGACTCATGTTATAAGCTGGCGTCAGTTTCATATCTTCACTAGTCTGAGAGGAAAAACCCTTGGAAATATCTATCACCCTGTCTATCTATCATCTACCTGTGGATCATCTTTCCCATTCCTCCTTCCTTCCCTCTATGTCTTTCTCCCTTCTTCCTTCCTTTGTTGGCAATGAAGTAATGTGATGTTTAAAAGGAGCTGTTAGCCACATATTAAACATTTAAGAATGATTAGTCTAATTGAAATGTACTGTAGGTACATATGACACATTACGTTTCAAGGTTTCAGTACAGAAAAATAATATGAGCATGTAATTAATTTATTTTATGTTGACTATATATTAAAATAATTATATTTTGGATATTTTAGGTTATATTAATATTTTGTTAAATGATTTGATGTTTCCATTTTATTTTATTTTTTCTTTTTATTGTTTTTTTATTTTGTGAATTTCACATCATAACCCTATTCCCTCTCATCTCCCACTGTCTGTCAGACCCACCCTCCACCTTTGAAACTTCTTCCAACCAAAAGAATTTTCATTGTGGAAGCTATAGTGTGTCTCAGTGCATAGCAAATATTCCCCTTTGCCCACACTTTTTTTTTTTTGCTTGCAAATGTTCATTGTAATGACTCCTTGGTCTGGTATGGTGCCTCTGGCTTCTGCTACTTTTTCAATACTGGAACCTCACTGGAGAGCCTCTCAGATATACTGTTGTTATCCTGTGTCATGGAGATCCTGTAGCTTTGGGTCTGTGGAACTGGCCTCTTTCCAGAAGCTCATCCATGAGGTATACGTTGGGGCAGGCCAATTCAAAGCCCTGGTCTGGTCCTGCAACACCCACATCCAGGGCCAGTTCTACTGTGCTATCCAGGTAAGGTTCAGGACCTGCTCTCCCGAGTGCTTCAGCAGGTAAGGGGTCCACTCTTCTGCTTGCTACCTGTGATGGGGGCATCAGAGAGTAGAGAGGATCTTCCCTTCTTCAACACCCCCGAAAAGCAAACAAAAGTCAGGGCTGGCTCTAGCACAGTCACACCCTTGAGGCTGTCTCACACAAATCCCCCACTTTCAAGGCCAGCTGTATTATGCTGTCCAGGCAAGGTACAGGGTCTGGTGTCTTGAGTGCTGTAGCATGTGAAGATCAGCGACATGTCTCCTGCTCTTGTGACCCAATCAGGGCCAGATTTCCTGTCTGCCATTGGTGGTGAGGGCAAAAGAGAGAGAATGGGATCTCTCCCTCACCAACATCACCACAAAGGAGACAAAAGGCAGGGCTAGCTCTCCAACACTTACACTCTCAGGGCTGGCTCACTCACAGCCTCCACATCCAGGGCCAGGCAGGGCTCTTCTAGTCTCTGGCTCCCTTCCTATGCTGGAAGCCCATCTAGTGTTTGCCTGATGCTGGACTGTTCATCATCACAGGCTAGCTCCTAGTTTGGGCCCCATGGTGTGGAGCTGGTGTTGGTCTCTGGCTTGCTTTTTTCCAGGAATGATAGGTTACTCTTCATTCAGATGTTCATAGATCAGAACACTGAATATAGGCATATCCTCTCTCCTCTCTGCCACATATTGTTGCACATGTGACACACCAGCCTCATCTACAATGCCTCTAAGGGCAGGACCTTTTCCATTCTAATGAGTATAAGAAAAAAGTAAATTTACCTATGTGCCTTATTTTATTAATTTATTTTTAGATAGATTCTCAATTATGCACTTCAGCCTTATTTTAAGGTCTTTAATCCACTTGGGCTCAAGTTTTGTACAAGGTGATATGTATTGGTCTAATTTCATTCTTCTACATGTTGACATCCAGTTGGATCAGCACCATTTGTTGAAGATGCTGTTTATTTTCCATTGTACAGTTTTTGCTTCTTTGTCAAAAATTAAGTGACCATAGGTGGGAGGGTTCATTTCTGGGTCTTTAATTCGATTTCATTGATCTACTGCTCTGTTTCTATACCCATACCATGCTGTTTTTATTACTATTGCTCTGTAACAGTTTGAAATCTGGGGTGGTGATACCTCCAGATGTTTTTTTATTGTACAGGATTGATTTAGCTATTCTAGGTTTTTTGTTATTCCATATGAATTTGAGAATTGATTTTCCAAGTCTATAAAGAATTGTGAGGTATTTTGATAGGAATTGCATTGAATCTGTATATTGCTTTTTGCAGAATGGCCATTTTTATTATATTGATCCTACATAACATATTAAAAGAGAAAGTGAGGAAAACCCTCAAACTCATTGGCACAGGTGACAACTTCCTGAACAGAACACCAACAGCTCAGGATCTAAGACCAACAATCAATAAATGGGACCTCATGAAACTGAAAAGCTTCTGTAAGGCAAAATCCACTGTCATTTGAACAAAATGGTAGCCTACACACTGGGAAAAAATCTTCACCAACCCCATATCTGACAGAGGGCTAATATTCAAAATTTATAAAGAGCTCAAGAAATTACATGCCAAGAAATCAAATAATCCAATCAAAAATGGGGAACAAAGATAAACAGAAAATTTACAAAGTAGGAATCCCTAATGGCTGAGAGACACTTGAAATGTTCAGCATCCTTAATCATCAGAGAAATGCAACTCAAGACGACTCTAAGATTCCATCTCACACCTGTCAGAATGGCTAAGATCAAAAGCTCAAATGACAGCACATGCTGGTGAGGTTTTGGAGAAAGGGGAACACTCCTCCATTGCTGGTGGGAGTGCAGGCTTGTGCAACCACTATGGAGGTCAGTCTGGTGATATTGTAGAAAACTTGGAATAGATCTACCTCAGGATACAGCCATACCACTTCTGGGTATACATCCAAATGAATCCTCACTGAATTACAAGGAAGTTTCTTCATCTATGTTCATAGCAGCCTTATTTGTAATAGGTAGATACTGGAAACAACCCATCCCTCAACCGAGGAATGTATAAAAAACTGTGGTACATCTACACAATGGAATACCACTCAGCCATCAGAAACAACGAAATCATCAATTTGCAGCCAAATGGATGGAACTAGAGAAACTCATCCTGAGTTTGTTAACCCAGACTCAGAAGGATGCACGTGGCATCTACTCACTTATAATCGGATTTTAGCCATATAGTACAGGATAACTATACTACAACCAATGCACCAAAGGGAACAGGGACATAGACTTTGTTTCCTATCAATGAGACACTTTGCCCTAGTGGTGCTGCCTTGTCGGCCCCCAGTGTATGAGGAAGCTCTTGGCCCTCATATGACTCCTGAACTGGGGCAGTGGACTATTATGTAGGGACACTCCACTCCAGAGGAGTGGGATGGAAGGGATAGAGGGTGGGAAGGTGGGACTGGGAGGGGAAGAAAGAGGACACTGTGATGGAGATGTAACCTGAAGTAACAAATAAATATTAAAAAAAGTTATGCACTTCAGGTTGGCCTCAAGTGAGATTCTCTTATATCCTAACTTTCTACTGGATGATGCAGTTACAGTGAGCTTTCCACATGGCCAGAGAAAGAATAAAATATTTTCAAACATTTGGGTCAAAGGAATGCCAAGCACCTTGCATCGTACATGCTCTGAAAAGGACAGATCCAAATCAGAGCCATGTGTGAATTTAGTCCCTACCAGGTGAACCTTTATTTGGGGAGTCTCTTTACTCAGACCTCATCAATAGGCTATGAAGACTTATTCCAGTCTTCAATTGTACAGAACTAACATCATTTTGGTTTTCTTACTGACTAACACAGTATCATTTAAAGGAACATATTGAAAGATGAAATTGCTTATGCTTTGTGAAGACTGCCAAGTTTTTCTTTGAATATTTAAAATAGCCTCATAGACCATAGCTTTTCATTGTCGTGGGGTAAATATAGCGTTCTTCTGTAGTATGTTGTATGAGGAGTAATTCTGTTGATAAAACAGCTGATAAACACTGAGTGAAGGACTCCATGATGGTGTTGTGAACTTTCTGCCAGCAATCAGCTAGTAGAATGGACAGAATAGATTATATAGAAAACTCTTCTCAATCTGGAATATTTTGACTGCCTATTCCCCTCACATGTGGCAGTCTACTTTTTAACAGGAAGTTGCCTCTCAAAAAAAAATGAAGTCCATTGAAAAAATACTGACTCCTTTTCACTCTCAAAGTTCCTATTCAAGCTTTGAGAATTGTCTCTGTCACTGCTGTTTCACCCCATGGATACCTATGTGCTCCAATAGCAATCTGGGTGATTTGGTTAAATACTACAGTGTATCATGTCATTTCTGGAATCACAACCCTGTAGAAAGTCACTGTTGACCTTTTAAGCAAAATCCCACAGACCACCAGGGCCCTTAAGGGTGTACACAGGTGGGCCCATGCAGGATTCTTGACTTTCTGGTGTTATTTCTCCTTTCTCAGGAGGCACAAGCCATCCCAGTGGGCCCCTGTGCTCAGTTTTTTCTCTCTATCCATTTTGCCCAACTCTTCCTACAGCTCACACTTTCTTTTTTAAAAATCTTTTATGTATTAATTCAAGTTACACCACCATCACCACCCTCTACCTCCACCCCTCCTGGTCCCACCCTCCCATCCTCTACCTTCTCTCCCACCTATCCTACTCCTCTGGTGTGGGGTTTCCCCACATATCAACCCTCCTCAGTTCATCAGTCACATGAGGGCTAAGAGCTTCCTCTTGCACAGCAGTTACACTAGGGTGGAGTGTCCCACTAACAGGCAACAAAGTACATGTTCCTACTGTTCCTTTGGGTCTGTTGATTGTAGGATAGTTATCCTGTATTATATGGCTAAAATCCAGTTATAAGTGATTACATGCCATGTGCATCTTTCTGAGTCTGAGTTAGCTCACTCAGGATGAGCTTTTCTAGTTCCATCCATTTGGCTGCAAATTATATGATTTCCTTGTTTCTGATAGTTGAGTAGTATTCCATTGTGTGGATGTACCACAGTGGTTTTTTTTTTTTTTAATCCATTCTTCAGTTGAAGGACATCTGGGTTGTTTCCAGTTTCTAGCTATTACAAATAAGGATGCTGTGAACATAGATAAGGAGATGTCCTTGTGCTTTGGTGAGGAATCTTTTGGATATATGCCCAGGAGTGGTATGGCTGGGTCTTGAGGTAGAGCTATTCCAAGTTTTCTAAGATATCGCCAGACTGATTTCCATAGTGTTTGTACAAGGTTGCACTCCCACCAGCAATGGAGGACAGCTCACACTTTCTATCATCCAACTTTCAGCTGTCCCTTCTCCTCCTGCGAGAGGCCTTCCATGACCACGCATGACAGCAACTGTCAAGCCATACTCTTGCTCCCCATATCTATTCTTGGCAGTGATCATCATGACGTGCTGACGCCCTGTCATAGCTGTGGAAGGTAAACCTAAGTGCTTTATCTGTCTGGTATATGATCAGTGTATACAAAATGCACTCCAAGGAATTATTTGTGACGTGACAAAACTGTAAGTAACTGTGATTTTGGACAGCTTTGGCTTGCTTTTATCTGTCAGCCTCTCTTAGCAGTTTGGAGATGTCATACTCAGTATTTTTCATCTCTGGTTCATAAGTTTTTCCCTAGGGGAGACCTGATAAAATAGCAACGAGGAAAAGATTCACAGAATGGCAAATATCGACCTTGAGAATAGGTGGTGTGCCGATGGAGGGCATGAAGATGTTGATTCTCTCTAGACCTGGTGTCTTCACTCAGTCTCCCTCAACGGTCCCCCATCTGACTGAAACCCACAGTCTCGACAAATGTGAGGCAAGCTCACTCAGTGGCTCTGCTGTGACATTTATTTATGACTTGAAAGTTTGTGAGGTACAAGGCTTTGTATCCTTGACTGTTCTCACAGGGGTACCTGTCACTGGTATAAGAGCAAAACGTGGCATATATGCCAAAATCATATCCCTAAGAGAACAATAAATTCAAGTTTAGTACTTCCTTCCCTATAACTATAAGTATTTCTAGTGGATCCTGAGTCCCCTTTTCACCCACATACCCAAATGGAATTATAAAATAAAATTATGAAGGTGAGTTAACACAAACATGTCATTGGACACAAACACATTGGATGAATGTACAGCCATCAGTCTACTTTTATCACTTTACCCAGCTAGTAGGAAAGACATTCCATCATTTCAATAGGCTTTATTGTAGAATCTAAGAATTTACTTTGCTAGAAATTATTTTTTAGAGCAAGGAATTCTGTATGTTGACTAGGTTCTTGTTTATATCTAGTGATTTAAAATTTGGGAATGTATCAGCAGTGTCCTACTTCTTGGGCACCTGGGGACAGAAAGGGACACAAGCTGAAAAAAACTACACACGTTGGTCAACTTCACTTGCATAATCTTATTCTAACTTAGTGATAAAGTGTAGAATTTTAATTTTAATTATAGAACTTTTACTGTACTCTTGTAGAGGCATCTACATCTATAGTCTATTTCTGCAAAAAATGATTTTCTGCCCAGTTAACATATATTTTAAGTACACCTTTCCTTTATTATTCAGCTCATGAACAACAGAGTCTTTTAACTTACAGAGAAATTGGCAGCTTATAAAATGAAAGCTTGAAGAAGCTTGCAAATACGATTGGAACTGGCTAGATTTTAGACACTGAAAAAATAGCAAAGGTTGTAATTTTATTTAGATTCATGGATGGAGGCAGTGAATCAACCTCTAAGAAGAGAAACATATTTTTGAGCCTTCGAATGCAGTACATTTTTAGCAAAACCCTTTTTTTAAGGAAATGATGAAAAAACAGGTAGCTTGCTCTAGACAGTGTGTTGATTAGCCATAAAGAAAACTACTGGCTTATAGACTTGGGGATGTTTGAAACACCTGAAAAGGCAAATAGTTCTTAATTAATGGCGAAAATCATAAAAATATTTCTGTGCAGTTGTGAAATAAAAGTATTTCACTTTCAGTGTCTTTCTTCTTCTGGCGGTCTCTAAGGTGTTCCCTTGTGTTCACTGAACAGCAACCCTGGGATAGGCTGTTCCGGCTGCAGACAGTTCCCTGGAACAAGGACAAAATGCATCAACCAACAAATAATCAAAAATTGAATTTCTCCATCATATGTGCATTTGGATTATTTTCTGTATTGGCTTAATACTGAGGACAATACAGAAGAATTATTTTAAAGGTTCCATTTGGCTGCAATCTCATCTTGACTTGGGAAAGGCCATTCTGTCCAGTGGTGACGAAAACTCCTGCAACCTCAGCTTGAAATGAAGCAGATTCATTCATTTTCCCTCACAATTGTGCTAATGGAAACAAAGTGTAAAGTACTGATGAGGATCAGCTTTCAGAGACAGCTTAGAAGTTGTACCCAATGTGTGGCCGATGCTGTGGTCTAATTCAGTAAGGCACTAGGTTGGTCACCACCACTAGTTTTCTAGTGGGGGCTCTTCCCCAAGACAGGATTTACCCTCACATACAATTGTCAAACAGAATAGCACTAATTTAGCCTCCTATGCAGTTGATGGATGAAGAATTTCCTCTTGGAACAAAATTATAGGGTTTGTTGAAGTTGCTCTTTCCTGATCTGTTATTTGGAGGTAATTTTCCGAAAGGGCAGGACAAATGGCCATGAGCTAGAATAGGATTCACCATGCGCAGCTGGCCTGCTGTGGCCAGCACATCCCTCTGGAATCCACCTCCAGCAGCCGCCCACGCCTCTGCCCCTGCTGCCCAGAGAGGAGACTTGGATGACAGAGTTAGACTTTCTCAGACCCTTCATGTCCTTTCATAATGAAGCCACAAGAATGGCACCTGCCCACCATGTTGGCACCTAGATTTCCAGAAACATAGTATCTTGTCCAGACATGCTTACAGAGAGACGAGAGCCTGCCTTTGCTCATACTCCCATGTGTCTGATTACAACCTTCTGTCAATCTTCCCCACACCGACAGCGTAGGCTGCAAGATAAACTCTATGAACTGATGGAAGCTGTGTCAAAAAAGCTGCAGGCTAGTCACATTCTCTGTGACCTGGGGACTGTGGAGTGCAGCGAGATTATATCAGAAAGCTCCCTTATCTGATTAAGCAAGGATGGCCTTTGATAGGGTGGCTTCTGTTGAGGTCAAAGAGTAAGGGCCAAGCTGTTGTGGCCAGCCATTGCTGGTCAGTGAGGACTAGCTAAGTTTTAGCAAGGCAACTTCTTCATCAGCCAGCTGAACTAGAGCCTCGCTTTCACCAAGCACTGGAGTTTGGTTCTGTCTCAGTTCCCAAATGGAAACTGTCCCAGTACTTCATTGAAGTCTTCACCAGAGAGAGTGGTAGATTTGTCCCTAGATGGCAGACTGGTTTACAAGGGCCTTTATACCCTTGACCCCTTTCAATTGACTCACAACAGGCAAGCCGATGCCTGTGACTCCATTCACACTGGTGACTTCATCCAAATCTAGAAGGTAAACGATGAGCACTCTGAAAACTCACATTTAGATGGCTTATGGTGATAAGGGCAGCAGAAACCTGAGAAGTTAGTGTAACACAAAATTTTTATTCAAAACACTTATATTTATTAGTACTTAACAATGCCTATTAAACATCTATATCCTATAACCTTCTACCTACTCCTAAGACCTAATACCTATGTACACTTAATATCTAAGAACACCTAAGCAAAGCGTTTTAACTTTCTTGAAGGGATTTTAATATTCTTAGTGTAGGCCCGTTCAGGATAACTTGATTCTTGGTAATCTGGATGTGGCAGTCCCAGCACACAATCCCCTTTCAAGCTTAGCACTCATTGGGGCTAACTTTGCCAGTTTGTATGGCCAGTTTATTTCAACCACTAGATTGTGACCGGCTTACAAGGTCAGTCTGTTTTAACCACTAATTTGAAATTGGCTTCCTCCATCAGCTGAGACTCATTTCTATAGTCTACTCAATCCGCCTATGTTTCATAGTAGATTCTCACCACGGCCTCAGAACTCCACCCATCTTTTTTGCCAGCCTTACTTGCTGCAAATGGTCTTTCTCTGACTTGCAGTGAACAAACTCTATCTTGGACTCCAGCTCTTACTTTATGACCATTGGAGTCTCAATACTGATGAAAGGCACACCCTGCTCTACACTTTTCCAGCATGTGTTGATTTCCCAGGCTGTGAGGTTAAGAGGAAGCAGAAGCAGAAGAGATCATGCCTCGTGGAGCTCTTTGGTTTATATATTGCATCATCTCGTGAACTGTGGAGGTCTTGAGGGCCCACAAGATTTCTTTCAATATCCAGTGGTCCCATGGCTTCTGCGACAACTGACATCATCCGTGACTTGGGTGGTTTCTTGGCCACACCCCTTCAACAGGGCATTTATGATTCTCACAGAACTATAGCGTCAACTGGGCTTTGTCCATTTCAGCAAGCTAAAGGACCGGCAAGCTCCCTATGTGCTGCCAGAAGCTAAGTTGAACTGCATACAAATTCACTAAAGAGGCCTAATTTCTACCATAAGTTAGTCATCAGATCTGGACCAGGTTCAGTGAGCTTCACCTGGCACCTGTTTGTCACAAGTTACAAGTTGCAGGCATCTTTTTCAGTCTCTGCCATGATTGTCAGAATAGGTGTGACAGCCCACATTCACTTTAAGGACTTCTGGCAGGCAAATACATGGGGAATGGCCTGGAAAAATGACCCCAATGTCCTTTGCTTAAAGTTTGTCAATTCCAGAGAAACGGATATAACTGCAAGTTTCTGGTAGGAACAAAAATTAGGTGGATGCAAATAGACTTAAGAATAAGTTAATAAAATTGAAGATAAGATTTATGAAGCTATAGACCTGGGGAAAGTGATCCAAGAAGCCACCCCTCAGTGTCATACCCATGTTTAGGTTTTTTTATTATTATAATGTTTATTACATCAAGTTACATCTCCATCATAGTGCCCTCTTTCCACCCCTCCCAGTTCCACCTTCCCACTCTCTCCTCCCTTTCCCACCCCTCTCACCCATCCCAGTCCTCCGATGTGGAGTGTCCCTACATATCAGCCCCTCTCAGTTCAACAGTCATATGAGGGCTAAGAGCTTCCTCTTGTACCATGTATAGGTTTTTTCTAAGCCTTGTGTCTGGAGGCTTGTTTCTGTTAGTACTATCCATTCACGTATTACAGAGAAACATGCAGAATTTCTTTGGGATTTTTTTTTATCTGTTCCCTGCAGTGTAGGTCCTGTGTTCTGATAGTGTCAGAGGTCCTAGTCACTCTGAATTCCTTTGAGCCAATCAGAGTCAATAAAATAAAATATGTGAGTAGAAATAAAGTTTGTGTTTGTTTGGCAATTCCCTTCCAACATAGACTGGGAAGCACATGCTGGAGTGCCTCCTGCCATCTTGCTCCCATGAGGTCATAGAGAATGTGGGTCATGTTGATAGTGTTGGGCTTCTGATAAAGCCCTTCATGATTTTCCTGTTCACCACATTTAAAGAATGTAGACATATTTTCAAACTACAATCATCAGTGTCTTACTTTATCCATTTACCCACCCAGAACTAGGACAAAGGTATAGTAGAGTATCTAAAACCTTTTTTTTTTTTACCCCCAAGGGACTGCTCTGTTTTTTTCAATTGTAGAGGACTTTGAAAAGGAGAGGCCACACAAAATATATTTCCTCCTTGTGAATACAGATTGGAGTGTAGGAGCTTAAATCACATCTCTCTTAAAAAATATTTTTGAGAAGTTCATACATGAGTTCTGCATTTCCATCATTTCCACCTGTCCCTCTACCTGTCCAACTCCACTCAAGCTCACTCTTGTTTCTTCTCAAAGTCATCACATAGTCTTAATTATTTTGGTGTGTGTGTGTGTGTGTGTGTGTGTGTGTGTGTGTGTATGCACGTGTGCACATGCATGCGCACATGGTGGTTGAAAATGGATCCCCTGGTGCTAGGGTTACAGATAGTTTTAAGCTACCCTCTATAGGGGCTGGGAACTGAACTTGTATTGTAGGGATACATAATTTCTGCTAATTTCATTTAGTGTAGGCTGTATCTATATGTATTTAGAGCTACCCCTTAGGACTGATAACTTACTAGACTGCTTGTCTGGTAGGTTGATTCTTCTTCTTTTAGCAGCCATTGATTTCCTGTAGCTCTTCATCTAGGGTTGGGGCCTCAATTTTCATTCAGATGTAAGCTAGTCTTATTGAAGTCTTTAACAGCATTGTTGAGACTTAGTGGCTGCATCTTCTCTATCATATATAGAAAGCAGTATATCACAGGAGAACCCTGTGATGGTACTCTAACTCTAAGAATTTTTCTACATCCTCTTTCATGTTCTCTGGACCTTAGGTGTAGGAATCATGTTGTAGACATATCAGCAGGGGCTGGCCCACTCATGATCAATTTTTCTCTCTGTTTTTACTGCTTGTGATTTTCTGCAATGGTCTCTGTCTGCTGCAGAAAGATGTTTCTCTGATGAAGGATGAGAGCTACACTTATCTGTGAATATAAGAGTAAGTATCTAGAATGCAGTTAAGAATTTTACAGGTTTAGCCATGTGGCACTAGTAGGTTTTCCTTGAGGGTCCATGACCTTTCTATTCGTGAATTTTTGGCTAAGTTTTAGAGACCAGACACAAATCACATCCTATTAATTAGGTCCTATGTCAGATTAGATAGCTGTTGGTTATCCCCAAGATATAAGTGCCACTATTGCACCTTTAGGAGTATATGCCATGCTGGCTATTGTGATCTGTAGGCTGTACAGCTAAGTAGTATTGCTGATTGCTTTTCTCTCCCTGTAGCCTTCATAACATGTTCGGGTACTATGAAAACTAGTCTTCAGGAAAGAGGCTCTCAAGTTAAGCTTAAGCTCAGCTCCTCCGAATTCTATGTCTGAGGTGTGTGGTATCTTCAGCAATCAGGTTTCTCTGTCTACTTTTGGGAGACAACCAAGGGCAATTGCAAAAGCCTGTATTGGTTTGGGAGACTCCTATGCTAACTTTCAACGCTATCTCTCAGCTCACTTTTGAGGCTATGCACAGGTGGTATCCAAAGCTGTAATTGTTCCTATTCTTTGTCCTCAGAAAAGTGATGTGGGTGATCATGAAGCAGGCCTGTTCTTGCTGCTGCTAGGCAGTTTTTATTGCAGACAACCCTATTAGAATCTCACAAGATTACTCTAACTCCATTTTCAACGAGTGCTCCATCTTCAGCCTCAGTGATAAGAGAACTTTTTATGTGTTTAAAACTATAGGAAGCTCACAATTCCTGTGAATTGACTCAGAGAGTGAAAGATGTCCTGACCCTGTATCATTTATCAGGAAACAGGATTTCTACATTACAGAACCAAAGATTCTACTCTCTTTAAAAGTTTTAGCACTTTCTCTGTCATCCATTGACACTGAAGGGTTCAAAAATTAGTCCAAAATAAAAGCCACATCAACTCAAAGTATGAAAGGAATTCCACTTGCCTTTCATACTATGTTCTTACCATTGTGAAAGAGAAGTGTGCTTAAACTGCCATTCTTCCTCATAGATAACTTGTGTTGCCATCCCCCATCAAAGAAAGAAACTGTGTGTCTGAGATACTGGGGTGTAAGATAATGTCATGTACATTTCAGACCCAATCAAAATGTGGTTTATTTACACATAGTCCTTTCAAATAATTAGTCTCATGCATTTCTCCTTTTACTGAAATATTATCAGCCAGTTGTGGGCACTGTGCTTGTTTGTCCTTCCAAGTAGTTTGCCTTACTCTATTTTTTGCAGAATGATGTTATCACCCAATAGTGGACACTGAATTTTATGGTCAGTACTCTGTCACACATATTATGGTTTCAAGAGACTGTTTAGTATTTGAGAATGCTTGGAGAAGAATTGCTGATGAGGCTCAAATGTCTTTGAAATCCTTCCTTCTTTGCCCTGTGTTAATGTGAGCTCATTGTCTAAATGGTCAAGTCAGGCTGACAGTGTTTTCTGTTCCTAGCTATCCTTGCAGGAAACCACAGGAATTTTGATCTTCTGACCATTTGTCCTCCATCAGGCCCAAATGTTTAAAGGGCATTGTTTTTATGTGCCAATGATTGCAGTATTTGCATGTGCAAATCATGTAATTACTTAACTACCTAAATTGTGCATGCAACTAAGGTAATTATGAACTTAGAAAATTGCTCTAAGAATTTGACCCTGGAAAAAATATGATAGCAGAAAATGAGAGCTGGGCTGGAAATTTCTTGCAAGGTTAATTTTGTTGTTGTCATTGTTGTTTAGTGGAAAGCTATGTCTGGGGTTGATGAAGTTGCCTTCTTTGCCTCAATTTTGATGTCTAGAGAATGAACGTAGTGTTTGTACTACCTGGTTTCAATATATCATGGCATAGGGAAGGCCACATAGGATGAAACTGAAGCTCATGTGAGTTAAGAACCTTGGACCAGTGACATGAACTTTGAGCAAGCAAAGTAAAAATTTACCACTAGAGTGTCTACCTCTATTATAGTAACTTAGATGTTCCTATTAGTGAGAAGAAATTGCTTTGAAAGCGATAGTGATGGACATTCACATCAGCTACTAAATATATTCAGTACTTACTTCACAATAATTTAATGAATATAGCAATTTGTCTTGAATAAATTTGAAATTTGTATTGCAATCTTTGTAAGAGAAGTCCTTGCGAAGAAAATGTACATTTCAAGTGGTTGGAACTCTTAAAACTTGTATGAACAAAAATCAATGACTCTGACTGTACTTTGTCTATTTGTTAAAACTGATACAAATGGAGTAAAGACCCCTTTTTGGTCATTTGCTTAGGATCTGTTGTACAGAAAAAGAATCTTTCATTATTCTCATTTTACACTCCTCCTGACTGCTCATGAGTTTATTAGTGGAGCATCATCTAGTGTAAAGAGTGCTCTAAAATTCTCCTTAGGCATCCAAACCTTCAAGCTGCAGTGAGAGTTCTAAGGAGCTTGAAAGTGATACAGACTCTGGAGTCCCCAGATCTCCCCAATGGTTTTCAGGTGACACTTGGGAGTACATGGTAAGAAGAGAAGAGCAGTCATGGAGTCTCACCTGCATTCCTTGCTAACTAGAGGGTGCTGTCTGGCCTCTCAGCACAGAAGTCTCTAGAAAGGAAAGGACATCTTTCCTTTAAAGCCCTTAAAAAGGACTTAAAAAGGGTGTGTCAAAGGTTGTGGGCCACTAAGTCATCTCTACTCAGTGACTTGGCAGGAAGTAGAATCATCGCCTCCTGTTGGAGTCACAATATGTCTGAAACTGTGTTTGTTCTGGTAAAATAAACAGTCATTAGCATGATTCACATTTTCCCCCAGCTTTTGGAAATGACAGATAAATTATCTACTATTATCCTCCTCCCTCCCCCTTTTACCCCAGTCTTTTGCAGAATGATGTGTTTATATGAGCAGTTACCATTGCTTAAGCATGCATGAGACACCTACTCCTTTGCTAAACAAGAATTCTCCCAGTTATTTTAACATTGGCAATGGGTTTAGGGAATTGGTTTAGGGACTTAGTTTTAGGTATTATTCTTCTTTTATGTTTTCAGGCATGGAAAAAGAAACTTGAGGAGCCTTCCTAAGCTCACACTGGTTGGATTTTGTTCATACGTACTTCATTAAGCTACCTCTACATCTTGAAGTCTTCTTTACACAGACTGACTTCCATCTCTACATGTTCATCCCTCGCAGCTAGGAAGTCACAGGTCCTTTCATGTCCTGATCTCTTTCACAGCATTCTGTAACATTTGGTACAAGAATTGATAACTTGTAACGCCTTGGTAGCCTTTGATTTACACCCCCAGTGAAATTAACCCTACAGCCAATTAACTGAAGATAGGGCAAGAGCAGTAACCTACAGGATAGATTTAGTCTTAAATGAAGGGATACTAAATTCTTCCACCCCCCACTCACATTCCCTGTTTCTCATTGGTTCTAATCAGTATAACTGACATATATGACACTAGATAGAGGCTATCAAGAGACAGTTAAGTTGTGGGGCCTGAGGTACCGCTGCCCAATACACTTGCTGTGTATTAAGCTTAAGTCTGTAGCATACATCTCTAATCAAGTCAATGTCTTTAATTTGTGGGGGTTTCTTCTCTTAATTTCTATATAATAGTTTTCTGCCAAAATCTAAGAGGTCTCTTTCTTTCTTTCTGTTCTTTTCTTTTTTGTTATTATTTTAAATAGTGTCTTATGCTGTAGTTCAGGCCCTTCTGAAAATTACAATGTAGCCAAGATTGGCCTAAAAATTATACAAACATCCCCAGCTCAGCATCTGGTGTGTTGGTATTACATCTCCTGTGTTGGTGTTAGCCAGTGTGCCCAGTTTAAGCAGTAAATGTTCTTTTCTACCTCTCTCAAAAGGGTCAATGTTGGGAGCTGGCCATTGTCACTCATTGGCCTGCTGTGGCAGCACATGACTCTTGTCTGTGTCTAAAGCTCAGGATATCCAAGGATAATTCCTCTAGACCTCCAGGGGACATCATATATGGATGGTTGCTGAGTATTTGAAACATTGATCAGGTGAGTCCCAATGTGATGTAGATATAAAATCCACATTGTATTCTGGAGACAGGCTGGAAAAATAATCAGTAGTACCCTTTATTAACAGTCTAATATGAATTAAAGACTAAATTATTGATATATTGGACTTGTTGGTTTAAATAAAACAAACTCTTTAGTTGTACTCCTTAGTCCTTTAGAAAGGGGTGTGTGTTAAATAGACTAGTACATGTGCTTGGTACAGTGTGCTGTCAATCACAGCAACATGAACAGCTTGTGTTGCTTCTCCCTGGGTGGCGAGTACCACACATGTATGTTGTTTAGAAAACAATTTATACTTTCTAATAAATGTTTTGAACCAATGTTAACTTTTTCTTCTCTCTTTTCTTGACTGCCTCTCAGCTCTTCATAAAATATTTTAGATAAGACAGTAAGACATTGTAGAAACTCTAGAAGAAGAATATTTGGAGGAAATCACAATATTAGAATTTAGAAAAATAATGAGGGATAAGCTTAGCATACATTTTCCCTTTAAGATACTTCTTCAGTTATAACTTCATAAACTTTATTGTTTTCCTTAAAATGAAACATAAAAATTATGGGATTTTCTTGAGGTTAGATTCTCTGCAGTGTGATTGGTTTCAAAGTAAATTTAATGGAAATGTCGATGATTAGGGAGTTTACTCTTCAGTGAAAATTTGCCTCAGAGCTGGGCATGGTGGATCATACTTGTAACTCCCACATTCCAGTGGCATGTGTTCGGGCATGGCCTGAGTTCCAGGCCAACCTGAGAAACAGTAAATTCCAGGTCAGTGTGTGCTGTTATGTGAGACCTTGTCTCAAGCAAGCAAGTAAACAAAGAAAAAACCCAAGATGATTAAAAAGAAATGACTTCTCTAGAAATCCATATCCTAGCAATGTGCATTTTCCAAGTTATATTTCCTGTTTTCTTAATGATCAAAATATGGGGGTGGGATAATTCTGTTTTTACTTTTACATTGTCATATTTCCATAAGCAGAATAGACTATATTTATAGTTTTTATTCATATAATTGAAATAAAATGTTCAGTTTTCTTTTCTTTGTTTTTTGAATGTTTATTTATTACTTCAAGATACATATCCATCACAGTTCCCTCCTTTCATCCCTCCAGCCCAACCCTCCCACTCTCTCCCCTTCTCCCCAGAACACATAATTCTTTTTTGTCTGAATAACCAGGCCACAATTATGAAAATAATGAGGTGTAACATATATTCCCAATGTCCAGTCCATACGTATTTGGCAACTGATATTAATATTCTATTATCTATCTATCTCCATGAGTTTATAGTTCTATACCTAACTCATTTTCCATCCTAACTTGCATTACCAACTTAAAAACATCTTCTTAGACCTAGAACATCCTTTTAATTCCTAAACAACTTAAAATTTAACTGTGAGCTCTTTTCTTTTCTTCCCCAACATAATTTTTTTATTAGTTATTTAGGAATTTCATACACTGCATCCTGATCATGCTCCCTCCCATTCCTCCCAGGACTACCCTTCCACCTTTCCGAACTCCCTCCAATCCCCTTCCCTAGAAAAAGGAAAAAGAAAAAAAACCAAGTCCAGTTTTTGTTCTATATCTACTCATTGGAGAATGGTCAAACTCCCACTGGCCAGGCCCTTAAAGTGAACTGAGTTTTCGCGCCCCAGCCCACCTCCAGAAGCCATCAATTGTGAAGCGCTTCAGCAAACATCTTTAGCATACTTTTTAAGGACTCTCCTCAATAACTTCATACCTAGAATCTCTCTCTCTCTCTCTTTCTCTCTCTCTCTCTTTCTCCCTCTCTCTCCTTTTGTGCGGGGAGATGTTGGTATAGTAGCCATCAATGCCTCTCATTCTCAGCTTTGAGTCTGCAGTCAATACCACTGTAAATGATGCCTCCTTGCCCATCCTTGCCAACACAGATTAAGAACTTCAACATGGTTTCTGGCAACAGCATGGATTGTTGACATCACCATGGTTCCACCTACAGCTCAGAAACCAGACATCAATGTGGTCTCCAGTGGCAGCAGATCGTACACATCAACACAGTTTCTGGTGTTAGCACATAATATGGAAGTCTTTTGAGGAGGTTTAACCCAGAAAATGATCTGTTCTTCATCTCAGTTATCCTGTTTTCATAAGCAGCAGCTGTGCAACAACCCAGTCCTAGCAGGCAACTGGGCTAGGCAGGCCTGGTGGCCTGAGCCTCCCTGTGAACAGAGGACCAGCTCTACCTGACAAAGACATGTTCTTTTGTCCTCCTCGGCTGCAGCCTCAAACATGTCACCATCACTGCATCTCTAAATCTGCTTCTCTTGGCTGCATGGCACCCTCTGCTCCATCATTTTTTCTTCCATCTCAGATCCACAATAAAAAAAAAAAAAAGATTTCTAAGCTGGCCCCACGCCTTTTAATCCCACTACTGGGGAGGCAGAGGCAGGCAGATCTTTGAGTTTGAGGCCAGCCTTGTCTACGGAGTGAGTTCCAGGATTGCCAGGGCTACACAGAGAAACCCTGTCAATAAACAAGCAAACAAAACCAAAGATTTCTAACTCAGAATTTTTCTAAGGGAAAATCTTTACATAATTTTATCTATAGCCAAAGACATGGCCATGAGTAATTTTATTTCCATGTCTATTATCAGAGATGGAATATTTTCCTTGCTGAAAAACAAAAAATTAGACTCATTATTCTAAAGATGTTTTCAACACTTCTAAAAATAAGGATTTTGAATTAGTAGTAGAAAGAAACAGACTACTGAATTCTAAACAGAAACCATATGCAATTGAAAGGGTAAGTAAGAAGTCTTTCATTATTTTTCTCTTTATTATTTATTTCACATAACATATTCGACCATATTCTTTCCCCATCCCAATTTCTTCCAAATTCTCCCCATCTCTCTCTCTTTCTCTCATCTTTAAAAAAGGTAAAATGAATAAAAATAAATAAATTAATCAAAACAAAAAAATACCCAAGACAAGAAAAAAATACTCACTAAATAAAAAGCATGGAATTCATTTCGTGTTAGTCGACTACTCCTGGGCACGGACCCTTCGCTAGAGTGCAGTTGAAACAGTCTGTGCCACTCATTGGAGAAAACTGATTTTTCTCTTTGACAATAGGTATCAATTACAAAAAACTTCTGGGTTGAGGTGTGAGATTTTTGTCCCCATGTCTCTGTCTGTCTTTCATTATTTTTGTTGCATTTTTATAGCTATTACGCTGCAAATTTGTAACTGTCATATTAAAAAGGTCAAAATAAAACCTTTGCAGCTTCAAATTGCTATAGAAAAACCAATTTTCTAAAATCATCTTAGTAATTTAATATTATTCTTTATTTGTATTGTTAGTAATAATAGTAGTGTTATTACTAATGGCAGGACAATTAACTACTGCCATTATCCCACTCCAAATGCTAATCCTTTATGAGTTCTGATAATAACTACACTATTGGAAATGCTGCTGCCTCAGGGCTGTGGATCTGATGGACAGCTTTTACAGCTGTAGTTCTGTTTCCTCAGTTTGTGTACTTTTCATTTTTATTAGTATTTATTCATTATATAAACAGGTCTCATTATGACATGTCATACATGTACATAACCAAAGTATATTAATACTTTGGTCATCTTTAGTACTCTATTTTCATGCCCTGGCCAACCCCTAACCTCCAAGTCTAAGAGCCTTCTCATACACTGGGGGCCTACAAGGCAGCAACACTAGGGCAAAGTGTCTCATTGACAGGAAACAAAGTCTGTGTTCCTGTTCCTTTTGGTGCATTGGTCATAGTATAGTTATCCTTTACTATATGGCTAAAATCTGATTATAAGTATATATATACATATACATATATATATATGTATAAAGAGGTTTGTATCTATCTAGCTGTATGAATATGTATACATAATTATATCCATATGCACTTACCATATGCATATGAGCAACGCTAAATGGCTTCAACCAAGTGGGTTGTATCTATCTAGTTATATATACATATAACAAACATAGGTAGATAGATATAACCCACTGACTAAAGCCATTTAGTGTTGCTCATATCCATATGTTCTTAGGGATGAGTTAGGTAATAAATAACCAATTAGAGGGCTCATCGCTGGAGAGGACTGACTCGCTCTCTTTCGACAGTCATTAATCGCCTGTAGTTCTTCATCTATGGAGAAGGTGTGAGATTTTTCTCAGTCCAGCTTCACATGTCAACCTGCTGTTGTCACTGTTCAGGTCTTGTTTATGCGGTCGTATTGTTGAAATTTCAGGAGTGCAGGTCCCCTGATGTGCAGAGGAGACAATATCTTGCAGCAGACATCTTAGATCTCTGGCTCTCAAATCTTCCCACAAGCTTTCCCAGGGTATTTTCTAAGCCTTGAGTGTAGGAGTTTATGCTAGAGATGTAGCAGTTCAGTGTATGCCCGAGCTCCACAATGTTTGTTGTTCTCTACGTTTTAACTTGTTGTGTGGGTGTAGGGGTTAGATAAATTAGATTTAGAAAATATATAGGAGTTTCTGATACTGTCTCTTAATTCGGGGCCTGAAGAGCATTATCAGCATAAAGTCAGCAAAAACAGGAAAGACTTAATAAACTGAAAACCAGGAAAGACTCAATAGACTGAAAAACAGGAAAGACTCAATAGACTGAAAAACAAGGTTGAAGTCAGGAAAACAGGAAAGACTTAATGGACTTGAAGAAACAAAGTATCTGGCCTGACATTGTTTTAGCTGCTAAGTGGGCACAGCCCAAATTAAGCTGAAACAGAGTTCCTCCTATTTAAGGACAGTGCATGGAGCCCAGAAAGAGAAGAGGCCCCTGATGCTAGAGAGCTCCAAGAGTCCTGCTGAAAAAAGGGCTGGCCATTGATGGCCAGCTCTCTCCCTGAAGCAGAAAGAAGCCAGTGAGCAAAGAAAGCCTGAGCAAGACACCAAAAGGCCAAGGACTAAACCCTGTGGCTCAGCTTTTGCCTAGAGGGGTTTGATCTGTCCAAACAGTGGCCTAAAGGAAACTGTGCCTGGCTTTAAGGACTGAGGCAGAGCAGCTGAGTTCCTGATTCAAAAGAAGTAAGTTGGCCTGCAGACGGCTGGAGTCTCCCACAGAGAAGAAAGCATGAAGCCTTATTTAAGGTGAGACTGCAATAACCAACTTACTCTGATGAACCTGCATCTGAGAGATCCAGAAAAAGGACTGCTAAGTGCGTTAAAGAATCTACGACAAAGACTGTGTTCCTGACGACTGAGGACCTGCCCCAGAGACTGTATCATTCTAAAAGGTTATGAAAGTAGTTGTTATAATTATCAATAGGTTTAGTGGATAGGTTAAAGGGGTTGTAGGAATTTATAGGATTAATAGTTAAGAAATTGTTGGTGTTTGTTATAAGTGAATTTAGTAATAAATAATAATAATTTAAAAGTTCGGTTACATGTGGGTATTGTAAAGATTTCTATCTGTTGCATAAGGAGGCTTCTTTGATGAAGCTTTATACTGTGGGTATAAAGATACGTGTTTATAATCAGATTAGAAACTACATTGAGGAAAACGGCAGCAAGTTCTCCTCTAGGTTCCATGGCCTTCCCAGCCGCGGTGAGTAGGCTGGATTTAGAGTACAAGGTGTAAATTCCCTTCTGTTGAGAAGGCCTTAAGTCCGGTGGGCAGCTGTTGATTACTCCCCGATGTAACACTGTTGTACCTTTGGCAGTATCTGGCCCTTTGTTATCTTATAAGCTTCACAAATGGGAGGTATAATTGATTGCTTCCATGTCAGTTCCAGTGCAGTTCCTCCAAGTCTTGTCTGAAGTGTGTGGCGGTGTCTTCAGTGATAGAGTATATCTTCAAATTCTGGGAGGCAATCTAGGGCAATGCCAATAACCAGCATTGTTTGGGGAGTCTATTGAACTCCCCTAACAACTGCAAATATGATTTCTCAAACCTAGTACTGGTGTTTTTGTTGGAAAGGCTATGGGTCTTGTGGGGAACACTGTCACCCATTGTGGTGATATGCAATTTTAGGTGCACATAAAATAATATGATTCCTTATAACTTTTTTAAAAAGATCCTTAGTGTTATTAATCATCACCTTTCTCTAAATGTGTTTTGACTACGCCTTCCACATCCCTGGGTAAAGCCCTCTTCCTTTTTTTTGCAATTTCTTTTTTTTTTTTTTGTTAAATACTTCATTTTTTTTTCAAGTTAAATCTCAGTCACAAACCCTTCCCTATTCCCCCTTCCTATCCCACCCTTCCACCCTCTTCCCCCCAACAGCTTCCCCTTTCAGTCCAACAAATGGTTCCTTCTCTAATAACAGTAAATACTATACAAAACAGCAGAAACAAATATGCCACACTTATGAGAGTTAAATGGCCCAGTATATCTTCCCAATGTCCAGTTCATACATATTTGGCCCCTGACTTTAACCTTCTACCATCTAACCATCTCCATGAGTTTAAAGTTCTATAACTGACTTAGCTTTCATACTAACTTGCATCACTATTATAACCATCTTCTTAGATCTAGAACGCCCTCTTGATTCCTAAACAACTCAAAATTTAACTATGAGACTCTAGCTGTCTATTCTTCAACCACCTCAGAGACCTGAGAGGGATAAATATATCTGATTATATAGGAAGTGCAGGGCCTGCAGCTTCCAATACTAAGAAATGACAAACCAGTGACTGCCTGGACAGTTCCCATTTTCTCTCCATACATTCCAGCATCAATCTTCAGCCTTTTGGTCCTGTTTCTCTGACAGACATTTATTGTAGAGCAGGGATTATGAAGGACTTACCTACTCTGTCTTGGCAGAGCTAGGCTGTCGACTTCCCTGCTACCAAGTTTTGTCCTTTTTGGACAGCAGTCTGTATGCAGTTGAAGCAAGGAGTTTTTTCATGCCAAGAGATAGGCTTGCCACTAATTCAACCATCTCACACTGGAGATTCTTTGATGCTTATCTTCTACTTGGAGTAGAATAGGGGGTGCTGTCAGGAGCTGATATGTCTCGATATCAAAAAAAAATCTTAATTTAAGATAACATCTTTGAATGCCATATTCTGCAGATCTCTTGGGGTTTTTGAAGATGCCCTATCCATCTCTTGTATTTAGATAAGCAAATGTTGCTTGTCTCTTAACAACTTGATTACTGATTAGTTAGAGAATATCTGTGATAGACTGTCATAGTAGCTAACAAAGTGACATGCTTGCATGACTAGGAGTTTGTTTTTTTTTAACTATCCTAAACAGTTTAAGACGGTTGGTATCAAGAGGCCAGAGCTTCACATTTCATTTTTAAGTATCTCTAGGTATGATACCATTAGGAAGCGTTACCTTTAATTTTGTATCAATATACAAAGATCTATTCAAATGTGGCTAAATATACTCCTAATTTTGTATCAATATACAAAGATCAATGCCTATGGAGCCCAATACAATCTTAATATTACGTTCATATACAAGGGTCAATACCATTGTGGCCAAATATAATCTTAATTTTGTATCAATATACAAAGATCAATACTGATGTAGTCCAATACAATCTTATTTTTGCACAATAAACAATGGTCAATACCACTTTAGCCAAATATACTACTAATTTTGTATCAATATACAAAGGTATAAGGGCATATTCAATAATCTGTCCCTTCTTCTTGGTCCTTCCTGTGCTATGTCTATGTCTCATTTTTCTCAAGTCCGTGCACTCCTACATAGGAGAGAAAGAAGGGTACAGAAAAGGGAAAGAAGAAAGTCCCTGGGTCTAACCTCCAAAACCCATTAAACAGGACCATTTAACAACTTGTAATCTCTTCCCCTAAATAACAGAGTTTTCAGTTATCCTTCAAATAACCAAAAGGGGGGGGGGCGGAGAAACACCCTCCCCACCCTGTGGGCATGGGACATTGCTCTCTTAAAATGACTTCCTGCTGATTTGGGTCGTAGTAAACCTGTTTGGGGCCCGAACCAAAATGGAAAAATGTTTAAAAATGTTAGTACAATCCTTTCATGTTCAGTCCTTCTGTTCTCAGCTGTTTAGATGTCCTAAGGAGTTTGTAGGCAGAAGGTGATCTTCCAGGATTTACTGAGGTTCTGGCTGGGGCATTGTGTAGAGCTGAACGGTCTTAGCGATATTGAATTGTTGTGGTTGTAGGCTTTTGATGGAGACAGCTTATTGAGGGAGTCTGTCAGGCTGAATCAACTGGGTCACTCGTCTTCTTTGGTGTCTGATTCTGTTTTCTGCTGAGGTTTCCATTGTCCAGTTGTCCCTGGGTTCCTTGAATGGATGCTTTGATTCTCCTGGAAAGATAAGAACAGAGCCCTGCCCTAATCCTAACCCTGGGATAATTACCCTCTTTTTTTGGGGGGGGGGTGTTAGGTAATATTTCTCCTGAAGCAAATTTGGTTTTTTGACAATATATAAAGTGATATCTTTCAATCTGGGTTAAAGAAGAACTTATTTTGTTATTTTGGAGCTAAACCAGCTTTAGTGTATATATTTTGAGATCTCAAAGGACAATTTGTTTGTATTGAGTAGGCCTTTTGCAAGTAGCTTTTAAACTTAGGTCCTTCCAAATCCTATGTGTGTGTCTCTGCATTCTAATTATTGGGATCAGACAGCTGTGGTTCCCATCTGAAGGGATTAAAGATGTGTTCCACCACTCCTGGATCGAAGTTTTTCTCTATTTAGAGTTTGTTTTGTATCAGGCTGATCTTGAGCTCTGAGATCTGCCTGTTTCTGTCTCTAGCGTGTTGGGATTAAGGGTGTACTCTTCTTAAATGATGAGATTAAGGGTGTGCACCCTCACCACCCTGTTCCGTGTAACTCTAGAATTTATAAGACCACTAACTCTATGGTGCTCCTCCCCTCTCTGATGAAGTTAAAGGCATGGGTTAACACCATATTTCTCATGTATTTTACCTTAGCTCTACGTTTTTTCGACTCTTGGAGGTTTATAAAACCAGGTTGAACGGCTGTATCCTTTATTTTATTTACAGTGTTTTAACATTGTTACCTGCCTCTTTTTAATTAACAAATTTATTTGTTTGTTGCTTCAAGTTACATCCTTATCATATTGTCCTCTTTTCCCGCTTCCCAGCCCCACCCTCCCATGCTCTACCCCCTGACCCTTCCGTCTTGTTCCTCTGGGGTGGAGTGTCCCTGCATAACAGTCTCTCACCACAGATCACGAGTCATATGAGGGCCAAGAGCCTCTTCATACACCGGGGGCCTACGAGGCAGTACTGCCAGTGAAAGGTGTCTCCTTGCTACGGGGGGAAAACTAAAAAAAGACCAACAAACACACAAACCCACAAAAACAAAGAACAACAACAAAAAAGAGAGGAAAAAGAAAAAGGAAAATGAAAAAGAAAAAGAAAGAAAGGAAAAGGAAAAAGAAAAAGAAAAAAAAAGGAAGAGAAAAAAGAAAAAGAAAAAAAAGTTTATGTCCATGTTCCTTTTGGTGTGCTGGTTGTAGTACAGATATCCTGTACGATATAGCTAAAATCCTACTATAAGTGAATAGATGCCATGTGCATCCTTCTGACATTGGGTTAGCTCACTCAGGATGAGCTTCTCTAGATCCATCCATTTGGTTGCAAATTGCATGATTTCATTGTTTCTGATAGCTGAGTAATATTCCATTGTATAGATGTACCACAGTTTTTTAATCCATTCTTCAGTTGAGGGACATCTGGGTTGTTTCCAATTTTTTATTACAAAGGCTGCTATGAACATAGATGAGGAGACTTCCCTATGTCTCCATGAGGGGTCCTTTGGGTATATACCAGAAGTGGTATGGCTGGGTCCTGAGGCAAAGTTTTTCCAAGATTTCTAAGATATCGCCAGACAGACCTACATAGTGGTTGCACAAGCCTGCACTCCCACCAGCAATGGAGTAGGGTTCCCTTTCTCCACAACCTCGCCAGCATGTGCTGTCATTTGAGCTCTTTATCTTAGCCATTCTGACAGGTGTGAGATGCAATCTCAGGGTCCTCTTGAGTTGCATTTCTCTGATGATTAAGGATATTGAGCATTTCTTCAGGTGTCTCTCGGCCATTAGGAATTCCTCCTTTGTGAATTCTCTATTTAGCTCCATCTCCCATTTTTTTGATTGGATTATTTGGTTTCTTGGCATTTAGTTTCTTGAATTCTTTGTAGATTTTAGATAACAGCCCTGTTGGTTGCCGTTTTGTTAGAATGAGTGTCTTTTGCCTTACAGAAGCTTTTCAGTTTCATGAGGTCCCATTTATTGATTGTTGATCTCAGGTCCTGAGCTGTTGGTGTTCTGTTCAGGAAGTTGTCACCTGTGCCAATGAGTTCGAGGGTTTCTCCTACTTTTTCTTCTAGTCTCTTTAGTGTGGCCAGCCTTATGTTAAGGTCTTTGATCCACTTGGATTTAAGTTTGGTACAAAGTGATAGGTATGGGTCTAATTTCATTCTTTTGCAAGTGGACATCCAGTTGGACCAGCACCATTTGTTGAAGATGCTGTCCTTCTTCCATTGTGCTGTTTTGGCTTCTTTGTCAAAGATTAGTTGGCCATAGGTGTGTGGGTCCATGTTTGGGTCTTCAATTTGATTCCATTGATCCACTGGTCTGTTTCTATACCAGTACCATGCTGTTTTTATTACTATTGCTCTGTAGTACAGCTTGAAATCTGGGATGGTGATACCTCCAGATGCTTTTTTATTGTACAGGATTGATTTAGCTATTCTGGGCTTTTTGTTGTTCCATATGAAGTTGAGAATAGCTTTTTCCAGGTCTATAAAGAATTGTGTTGGTATTTTGATAGGAATTGCATTGAATCTATATATTGCTTTTGGTAGGATAGCCATTTTTATTATATTGATCCTACCTATCCATGAGCATGGGAGATCTTTCCATCTTCTAAAGATCTCTTCCATTTCTTTCTTTAGGGACTTGAAGTTCTTGTTTTATAGGTCCTTTACTTGCTTGGTTAGAATTACCCCCAGGTATTTTATATTGTTTGTGGCTATTGTGAAGGGGGGTTGTTTCCCTTATTTCTTTCTCGGTATATTTGTTTGTTGTATAAAGAAGGGCTTCTTATTTTTTTTTGAGTTAAATTTGTATCCAACCACCTTGCTGAAGTTGTTTATCAGCTGTAAGAGTTCTTTGGCAGAGTTTTTGCGGTCGCTTATGTATACTAACATATCATCTGAGAATATGGATAATTTGACTTCTTCCTTTCCAATATTTATCCCTTTGATCTCCTTTAGTTGTCTTATTGCTCTAGCAAGGACTTCAAGTACTATATTGAAGAGATATGGTGAAAGTGGACATCCTTGTCTTGTCCCTGAGTTTAGAGGAAATGCTTCAAGCTTCTCTCCATTTAATTTGATGTTGGCCACTGGCTTGCTGTATTTTGCCTTTATTATTTCTAGGTATGTTCCTTGTATGCCTGTTCTCTCCAGAACTTTTAGCATGAAGGGGTGTTGGATTTTGTCAAATGCTTTTTCTGCATCTAGCAAGATTATCATGTGGTTTTTTTCTTTCATCTTGTTTATTTGGAGAATTACACTGATAGACTTTCATATATTGAACCATCCCTGCATTCCGGGGATGAAGCCTACTTGATCATGATGTATGATACTTTTGATGTGTTCTTTAATTCGGTTTGCTAGTATTTTATTAAGCATTTTTGCATCTATGTTCATGAGGGAGATTGGTCTGAAGTTCTCTTTCTTTGTTGGGTCTTTGTGTGGTTTAGGAATCAGAATGACAGTGGCCTTATAGAATGAGTTTGGCAGTGTTCTTTCTGTTTCTATGTGGTGGAAGAGTTTGAAGAGTAATGGTGTTAGTTCCTCTTTGAAGGTCCGGTAGAATTCCGTGCTAAAGCCATCTGGCCCTGGGCTTTTTTTGGTTGGGAGATTATTAATGACTGTTTCTATTTCCTTAGGGGTTATTGGGCTGTTTAAGCTGTTAATCTGATTTTGATTAGTTTTGGTATGTGGAATTTATCGAGGAAATTGTCCATTTCGCTTAGGTTTTCAAATTTGGTGGAATATAGATTTTTTAAAGTAGAACCCGAATATTTTCTGGATTTCCTCAATGTCTGTTGTTATTTCTCCGTTTTCATTTCTGATTTTGTTGATTTGGGCTCTTTCCCTTTGCCTTTTAGTTAATTTGGCTAGGGGTCTGTCTATTTTGTTGATTTTCTTGAAGAACCAACTCTTGGTTTCATTGATTCTTTGTATAGTTCTTTTTGATTCTAAGTTGTTGATTTGAACCCTAATTTTGATGATTTCCTGCCTTCTGCTCCTCTTAAGAGTGTTTGCTTCTTTTTTTTTCAATTCACCCAGCTTAGCTGTTAATTCACTAATATGAGCTGTCACAATTTTCTTTTTGAAAGCACTTAGTGTTATGAACTTTCCTCGTAGCACAGCTTTCATTGTATCCCTTAAGTTTGGGTATGTTGTGTCTTCATTGTCATTGGATTTTAAGAAGTCTTTGATTTCCTTCTTTATTTCTTCCCTGACCCAGTGGTCATCCAGTAAGGAGCTGTTCAATTTCCATGTGTGTGTAGGCTTTCTCTTGATTCTTTTGCTATTGAAGACCAGCTTTATTCCGTGGTGGTCTGATAAGATACAAGGTGTTATTTCAATTTTCTTGTATCTATTGAGACTCTCTTTGTGTTCAACTATGTGGTGGATTTTGGAGAATGTTCCGTGAGGTGCTGAGAAAAAATTTGTAGTCTTTTGTGTTTGGGTGAAACATTCTGTAGATATCTGTTAGGTCCATTTGTTTCATGATCTCTGTTAGACTCAATATTTCTCTGTTTGGCCTCAGTCTTGATGATCTGTCCATTGTTGTGAGTGGGGTGTTGAAGTCTCCCACTACTAATGTGTTGTGATCGACGTGCGAATTAAGTTTAGAAGTGATTCTTTTACAAAAGTAGGTGCCTTTGTATTTGGGGCATAGATGTTCAGTATTGAGATTTCCTCTTGATGAATATTCCCTTTAATGAGTATATAATGCCCTTGTTTGTCTTTTTTCGTTAACTTCAGTTGGAGGTCTGTTTTGTTTGATATTAGGATGGCTACTCCAGCTTTCTTCCTGGGTCCATTTGCTTGGAAAACCTTTTCCCAGCCCTTTACTCCGAGGTAGTGTCTATCTTTGGTAGTGAGAAATGTTTCTTGTATGCAGCAAAACGACGGGTCTTGCTTGCGGATCCACTCTGTAAACCTGTGTCTTTTCATTGGGGAGTTGAGTGTATTGATGTTGATGGATGTTAGTGACCTGGAGTTGTTATTTCCCATTAGTTTGTTATAGGTGATGGTCCTGTGCCTCTTTTGGTTTAGTTGCTGAGGGGTTTTCTATTCCCTTTGTTTTCTTGGGTGAAGTTTTCTTCTCTGGGTTGGAATTTTCCTTCTAGGATTTTCTGTAGGGCTGGGTTTGTGGGTAGATATTGTTTCAATTTGATTTTGTCATGGAATATCTTGTTTTCTCCATCTATGTTGATAGAGAGTTTTGCTGGGTATAGTAGTCTGGCTGGGCACCTATGATCTCTCAGGACTTGTAGGATATCTGTCCAGGCCCTTCTAGCTTTTAAAGTTTCTGAGTAGAAGTCAGGTGTAATTCTGATGGGTCTCCCATTGTATGTGACTTGAACTTTTTCTCTTACAGCTTTAATATTCTTTCTTTGTTCTGTACATTTGGTGTTTCAATTATTATGTGGTGAGAGGAGTTTCTTTTCTATTCTAATCTGTTCGGTGTTTTGTAAGCCTCTTGGATTTTTATTGGCATCTCTTTTTTCAGGTTTGGGAAGTTTTCCTCTATGATTTTGTTGAAGATATTTCCTGGACCTTGGAGTCGGGAATCTTCTCTTTCCTCAATGCCTATAATTCTTAGGTTCTGTCTTTTCATTGAGTCCTTGATTTCTTGGATGTTGTGGGTGAGAGATTTTTTTTAGGCTTCTCATTTTCTTTGGATGTTGTACTGATTTCTTCCATTGAATCTTCCATGCCTGAGATCCTGTCTTCCATCTCTTGCATCCTATTTTTCATACTCACATCCGTAGTTCCTGTTCTCTTCCCTTGATTCTCCACTTCCTCTTTTAACTCTGACTGTGTTTTCTTTATTGTTTCTATTTCTATTTTCATGTCTTGGATTGTATTGTTCGTTTTGTACATTTCCTTCTCCAGCTTGCTTGTTTTTGTATGAAAATCTTTCATTGCTTTGTCCTTTTCCTGTTCAAGCTCTGTCACCTTGGCTTGGAGTTCTTTAATGGTGTTGTTCATTGTTTTGACTTGTAAAATTGTGGCTTCTTTGAATTCCTTCATAGATTTAAGTTCTTCTTGAAGGGACTCTATCACTTTCCATATTGCAGAATTGTCATCGTTTTCATGTGTTTCTGTTGGTGTGAGGTCATCCGAATTGGATGAGCTAGGATAATTCTGCTTTGTTGGAGTCATATTTCCTTGATTTCTATTTTTTCTTGGACCTTTGGCCATATGGATGTGTTTAGCTGTCTGTTCTTGTAGTTTTCTGTGCTTGGATCCTCAGCGGATGCTTTGGTGAAGGAGTCGAATTGCTTGGCTATCTATCGTTGCTTACAGGGGGATCTCAGGGTCACTGTTGTTTTAATAGTCTGAAGCACTGTGAGCTGGTGCAGCCTATTCCCAGGTAGTGAGTAATGGTCCGGGATTGTTTCACTGCTCCCAGTTCAGACTTCTCTATGTTGCACACTGAGTGATCAGCCTGTAATGGTTCTGATGGTATGGACCTGTTTGCCCAGGCACAGATTCTGTGGGCTTTGTTTGTCATCACGGAGGCTGACAGGGCCCGGCTCCACACCTAATATGTCTGGGTTTTCCAGAATACAGCTATGGTCCCCTGGCTTCTGGTTTCCCACTAGGCTTCTCCACCACAGGCCTGTCCCCTCAGCCCTGCCCACCTGTGTCGGCTTCCCTCCCTGTCTGCTCAGCTGCAGGTGCGCGGAGCCCCACCCCCTCCCACCGCCTGTGCTGGCCTCCCTCCCCAGCCGCTCTGCCATGGGTGCGCAGAGCTTCAGCCCCTCCCGCCGCCTGTGCCTCTTTCCCACCCTCCTTGCTCTGCCCGCCCACTTCCCACTCTCTTTAATCCTCCATGGCTCGAGTGGCTGCGGACCACGTGCCGAGCGCCCTGTTTCTTCCTTGCTAAGACTTCAATTATCCTGCAAAGTTTCCTAAGTAGCTATAAGGTCCTCCTGAGGTGTGGGGAGCCCAGTAGGCTAGTGGGCCATCGCCATGTGGCCTCTGATTCTGCCTGCTGTGTGTTGGGGTCGATCTTACCATGCGCCTCTCCAAATGGGAGTTCCCGAATCCTGGATTTAGTGGCTTCCGTGTCTGAGAGAGATGGGGGGAGAGCCTTACCCTGGGCCTTTTAACAGTCCCTTGGGAGCTGTGAGTGTTCCTGTAGGGTCTAGCCCCTCTGGTTTTTGCACAGTGTCCAATAACTCTGTGGTTTTTATGGCTCTTTTCTCCCACGTTCAAAATGTGTCAGTGAAGGTCGCCGCCATCTTGGCCCCCTCTGCCATTTCTTTCTTTACATCACCTGTGGCATTTAATGCCTCTCTCTAAAGCTCCTTCTATACCCCCCCATAACCCCCTTTTTACTTTCCTAGGTTCTGAGATTCATATTCAGTATTAGGGCTCAAAGGAGAACCCTAATTCACCATGGATGGTATTGCAAACTAGTGTTGCCACTATGGAATGCAGTGTGGAGTATTCTCAAAAAGCTAAAAATCATAAAAGGATCATTTCCTAGTTTCTGAGTTTTGTATTCATAGCTCAAGATTCAGAAATAGGCTCAACAAATAAAAGCGAACACATGGTGTTTTTCTTTATGTGTCTTGGTTATCTCATTCTGCATAATCTTTTTTTTAGTTCTGTCCATTTACCTGAAGGTTGCAAGATTTAATTTTTCTTTACAGCTGAGTAGTATGTCATAGTCTATATGAATAGTATTTCATAGTGTATATATACCATATTTTCATTATACATTCATAAGTTGAGAACATTTAGATTGTTTCCATCTCTTAGCTTTTGTGACTAGGACAACAATGAACATGCTTGAGCATGGATCAGTGGAATAGGATGGAGAGTTCTTCAGGCATATGCCAAGGAGTTAAAACTAGTATATTGATTTTTAGCTTTTTGAGAATACTCCACACTGCATTCCATAGTGGCTACTAGTTTGTAATACTATCCACAGTGAATTAGGGTTCTCCTTTGGCTACATTCTTGCCAGCATTTGTTGTTGGCTGTTTTTCTGACCTTGGATATTCTTATTAGGGTATGATCAAATATCAAAGCCTTTAAATTTGTATTTATCTAGTTACTAAGGATGATGAACATTTTTGAGATACATCCTAGCCATTCTATTCTCAGATCTTTAACCCATAATTTTAGTTGTCTCATTTGTTCAATTGACTCTGTTTTGTTTAGTTCTTTATATAGTAATCCCCTGTCAGATTTATAGCTGGCAAAGATTATCTACCATTCTATGGGCTTTCTATTTATTTATTTAGGTTTTTCAAAACAGGGTTTCTTGTAGCCCAGGTCATCCTGAAACTTGTTCTGTAGAACAGGCTGGCCTCAGACTCAGAGAGTCACCTGCCTTTGCCTTCCAAGTGCCGACAGTAAAGTCGTGTGCATCATTGCCTGGCTGTGTGTTTTCTTTTCACCAAGTTAGTTGTTTTCTGTAGCAGTGTAGAAGTGATTTAGTTCTATGAAGTCCCACTTTTTGGGGGGAGGGGGCTTCATTCTCAGGCAAACAGAATCCTATTCAGAAAGTCCTTCCCAGATCTATATCATGCATAGTGTTGCCTATGTCTTCTAGCAATTTCAAGGTTTCCTGTTTCACTTTTAGATCTTTGACATATTTGAAGTTAGTTTTTGTGCAAGGTGATAGATATTGGTCTATTTTCATTCTTCTGCATTTGGAAACCTAGTTTTCCTAAATACCATCTGTTGAAGGTGCTTTCATTTCTCCAGCTTTTGTTTTTGGCATCCTTGTCAAATATCAGCCTGCTGAAGTTACATGAATTCACATTTGTATCTTTATTTTTGTTTCATTGGTCTATATGTCTGTTTCTGTGCCAATAGTATATTGTTTTATTGCTACAGTCTGTAATATATCTTGAGATCTGGAGTGATAATGCCTCTAGCATTGTTCCTTTTGATCAGTATTGTTTTTGTTATTTGGGGTCTTTTGTGGTTCCATATAAACTTTAGGAATTTTTTTTCTATTTTTGGAAAGAAAGAGAATCTTTGCCAGCTATACATCTGACAAGGAATAATTTACACATAAACATCTATGATGCAAATGTCCACAATACAAGATGTTTGTCATCCCTTCAATCTTAATATTTGTAAACGGAATAAGACATTAATGATGTTTCTGTAGTTTTGATTTTGTTTTTACAAATATGCATCATGAACAGCCTTTGACTAAAACCTTTTAAACAATTTAAATATTTTGTCAGTGGTTCTAGACCCTGTAATCCTTGTACTACAGCAGCGGAGGCAGAAGTATCAGAACTTCAAAGCCAGCCTCAGCTAGAGAGCAAGTTTGAGGTCAGTCTAGGGTAGTGGTTCTCAACCGTCCTAAGGTGCAAACCTTTAGTACAGTTCTTCATGTTGTGGCGACCCCAACCATAAGATTATTTTTATTGCTACTTCATGCCTGTAACTTTACTACTGGTATGAATCATATCTGATATGCAGGATATCTGATATGAAACCCTCATGAAAGTGTCCTTTGACCCCTCCAAAGGGGTCATGACCTACATGTTGAGGACCTCTGGCTTATGCTAAATGGTGCCCTGTGTCCAAAGCTACAAAACAAAACATGATGTATAAACAGTGTGAGACATCTTAATAGATTAATAAAACTGTAACTAAAAGGGAGATGAGGGCTTCTAAGTCTCCAAAGGGGTTTTCCTTAAAGGGCAGTCAGATGCTAGAGGAAATGCAGCTGTCTGCGTGGTGCAACTGTCTGGCCCTTACTTGGTTGTCACAGAGGAATGGTTGGTCCTGGACAACTCGTTGCAAACCTCAGGCACTACTGAGTTGTTCCTGATGAAAATGATTTTGGCCACTAGCCTCTGAAACGCTTCCTTCTGCATCCTATACACGTGTTTTGAGTGGTCTGTGCAGCTTTGGTACTCGATCTGACATGGCTGCCCTGAGTATCTCTGCAATACCAGGGCAGTGTAGAGGCTTGGCTTTCCACAGTCACCTGAACTGAGGTAATTTTACAATTTAGAGAAATATTTGGACAATAAAACAAAACAAAACTAAAACAGGTTAAAGACCAGAAGTGAAAGAAAGATGAATGTACTTCTGGCTGATGGTAAGAAAACTTAACCAGCAGCAGCAGGAAGGAGGATCTGAGATAGAGTCAGAAAGTAAGAACAATTAGCTTGTGGATGGGGCATGAGTGCAAAGGGATGCAAAGGGATGCAGCCTCTGGGTGTAGCACACACACCCCGCCCACGCCCACCTCACCAATGCAGAGCTGTGAAGAGACTGGCTGTTCAAGCAAGCCTGGACCTCTTTAAGGATTGGTTGTTTATAAGTAGCTTGGTGTTGTCCAGGTCCTGAACACAGCTCCCTCCTTGGTTTCTAGGGTCTGCATTGACCTTCAAAGTCACTAACGTGAAGGTGAAGTGAAATTCAGATAGCTTGGTTGGGTTGCAGGTAGGTAGGTGGTGATCACAGGCTCTTTTTCTCTTCTTTCTGAGCATTTTCCTCCTTATTGACCCAACGTAAGTCAAAGGGTGACTCTCAGATACATTGTGCTCAGTTAACACATCCAAGGGCTTATGTAAAGATGGTCTAATACATTATTTTCTTTTATATTAAATGATTTGTTATTTCAATGACTGAAGATTTCACCAGATAAACTTTCCCCTTTTCATCATTTTCTTCTGACATTTTCAGTAAAATAAGCTACATATAAATTTTTAGTTCATGGTGATGTATTAGTGCTTATTCAGTGAAACAAATTCACGAGGGAGTTTTCACTGGGCTTTCGGTATTATATCTTGTATCACAGTCTATTATTTTCATGGGGGCTTGCATTTACTGTTTAAAGTAGTTAAATAAAGGCTACCAGAGAGTGGGAGGAGCATGTGTTACTGGTTGGTTAGTGGACAGAATGTTATGGTCCACTAAGAGAGATGAGTAATATGTGCTTTTATATTATAGGATGAGTGTAATAAAGTGCATGGGATTGTATATCCCACAATATAAGAAAGGACTTTTGTATGTACTCACAAAATGGAAATGATAAAAGTTTAAAGTAATAGTAGATTCACTAATATCACTGAGTTGGTTATTACCCAATTGTGCATGAGTCAAAACACCAAATTGTAGTCATAAATATGTAATAACATTATGTCAATAAGAAACTTAAAATGAAACAAAAGTCAAATACAGTTCTGGAACATACTAGTGTCAATAGAATGCTAATTTTTGGAGTTTATGGAGGTATGGTAGAGCAAGGAGCTCAACCTGAAGATCCAACTTCCACTTCTAACACTGCACATTCTTGAAATGCAAACTTAGACATTCCCTTAGAGTCTTAGAAACCCAATTCCTTGTGGTAAAATGAGTGGATTTGGGTGTACTAGCAAAGTAAAATATGAGGCACACTTCGAGGCACTGATTTAGAAAGAGCTGGCTAGGGAGAACAACTTTCCCACCGAAAGCGGTGCTTGCAAAGTTCAGGTGATTGGTGGGATAGAGCCATAGATAGCATCCTTGGACAGATAGAACTGGACATGTTATGGTTCACCTCCTCTGGTTTCTATTGCACACTTTTCCCAAGGTCCATTGTTAAAGATGAAGCTTTAAACTTTATGTCTAACTTAATGATGAAGATCTATGGAGATTAATTGCTATTATTTCCTGAGAAACAGAATTTATCATATAGATGAATGGACATTAAATATTTCTTTTTCTTTTCTAATATCAGCCTAAAAACCCATAATTTATTTTATTTTTATCCTACAATTTATATATGGAGAGAAGAGAAAAATTGTTTGAATCAATGGATAAATTTGTTATTATAGAAGAAACACATTGGTTCCTGAGGGGACCCAGGGCTTGTAGAATGGGGGAATGGGAATAAATTGTGTGTGTGTGTGTGTGTGTGTGTGTGTGTGTGTGTGTGTGTGTAGAGAGGGAGAGAGAGAGAGAGAGACAGAGAGACAGAGAGACAGAGAGACAGAGAGAGAGAGAGACTACTATAACCCTTGTTTACATTTCTGACAGGATTTTAACAGGAATAAAAGTTAACCACACGGATAGGGAATATAATTATAATTAGGGAGCCTGTTCAGTAAAATGTAAAAATGCTCTGGTACAAACATTTTATTCAATTTAGTAAGAGAGTCAGGCTGACTAGCATTTAGCTGTAGGCTGACATACTCAAGCCTCTGTGTTTTCAGTAAGCCTGGATGATGAACATGGAGGTGAATTGCAGTTTGTGGAGTCTCTGGAGTTTTCAAATGTCTTCCTGTGTTTCCCATGGAAACGGTGAAACATGGCTTGAGAGATGATTAAAACGTGTTAAGAAAAACAGTTTTCTACTGGAAAAGAAACACTTCTACATTTGTGACTGCATTAATAATATTGATAAAACAACAATAAAAAAGACAATGACTTGATTAAAATATACAAAAACACTTTAGTGTATCAAAATTAAGATTCCTGGCAAGATCCATTGTTAAATTAGTTAAAATAATCTTCTTGAACGCTAACACCTGCATGTCTCCTGGCTAGTATTAACTGTCATCTTGACACCGACTAGAATCACCTAGGAAGGGAGTCTCACTGAGGAATGATCTACATCAGGTTGTCTTGTGGGTGTGTATGTGGGAGATTGTCTTGATTGTTAATTGATTTATGGAGACTCTGCCCAGTGTAAGTGGCACCATTCCCCAGGCTGGGCTTTGAACTGTGCAAAAGTGAGTGAAGCTAACAAGCAAATGACGATGATCCAAGTATGCACACTCTCTCTGCTACTGTCTGTGAACACGATGCTTTAATTTCCAGCTTTGACTTCCCAGCCATACTGGACTGCAACTTGGAATTCTAAGCCAAATAAATCATTCTGGTTACTAAGCTGACTTTATCAGGGTATTTTATTATAGCAATAGAAATACAAATAAATTATTATTTTCTCAAAAGATTTCTGAGATTTCTCAACCTGATGATAATATCCAACACTGTGGAGGAAGAGGAGAAAGAAACCCTTTTCCTCTTAGAGACAATAACTTGAAAAAAGACATTAAATGTTTAGAGGAATCCTACTTTTATAAATTTTTCTCAATAAAATAATGTTTTATACTGTATGTATATGTATATAACATATAGTTATTTATAATAAAATATATATTATAACATATAATATACATATTATAGTATATATATGTATATGTGTGGGAACATAAAATTATGATCATTTGATTAATAGGCACCATTTTTTCTTTTTTAAAAAATATTTATTCATTACTTCAGGTTAAATCTCCATCACAGTGTCCTCTTTCCACCCCTCCCAGTCCTACCCTCCCACCCTCTAACCCCTATCCCTTCCACCTACTCCTCTGGAGTAGAGTGTTCCTACATAACAGCCCCTGCCCCAGTTCAGCAGTCAAATGAGGGCCAAGAGCCTCCTCATACACTGGGGGCCTACAAGGCAGCACCACTAGGGCAAAGTGTCTCATTGACAGGAAAAAAGTCTATGTTCATGTTCCCTTTGGTGCATTGGTTGTAATATAACTATAGTCCTGTAGTATATGGCCAAAATCCGACTAAAGTGAATAGATTCCATGTGTATCCTTCTGAGTCTGGGTTAGCTCACTCAGGATGAGCTTCTCTAGTTCCATTCATTTGGCTTCATATTGCATGATTTCATTGTTACTGATAGCTGAGTAGTATTCCATTGTGTAGATGTACCACAGTTTTTTAATCCATTCTTTGGTTGAGGGACATCTGGGTTGTTTCCAGTTTCTAGCTATTACAAATAAGGCTGCTATGAACATAGATGAGGAAACTTCCTTGCGATTTGGTGAGGAATCATTTGGATGTATACCTAGAAGTTGTATGGCTGGGTCCCAAGGCAAAGCTATTCTAAGTTTTCTAAGGTATCGCCAGACTGACTTGCATAATGATTGCACAAGCCTGCACTCCCACCAGCAACAGAAGAGTGTTCCCCTTTCTCCACAGCCTCACCAGCATGTGCTGTCATTTTGTGAGATGGAATCTCAGAGTCGTCTTGAATTACATTTCTCTGATGATTAAGGATGCTGAGCATTTCTTCAAGTGTCTCTCAGCCATTAGGGATTCCTCTTTTGTGAATTCTCTGTTTAGCTCTCTTCCCCATTTTTTGATTGGATTATTTGGTTTCTTGGCATTTAATTTCTTGAGTTCTTTGTAAATTTTGGATATTAGCCCTCTGTTAGATGTGGGGTTGGTGAAGATTTTTTCCCAATCTGTAGGTTGCCGTTTTGTTCGAATGACAGTGTCTTTTGCTTTACAGAAGCTTTTCAGTTTCATGAGGTCCCATTTATTTATTGTTGGTCTTAGATCCTGAGCTGTTGGTGTTCTGTTCAGGAAGTTGTCACCTGTGCCGATGAGTTCGAGGATTTTCCCCACTTTCTCTTCTAGGCACTATTAATAAGACATTATTAAAGTTTTTCTTCTGGAACATTACCTAAAGATGTTCTAAACATTGACTTAGTGATTAATTTTCTTAGTTTAACAAGACAGCATTTGTTGTACACAAGTAGTGAATATAGAGAAAAAATAAAAGTAAATAAAACTAGAATTCATATTTTCCTCTTTATGTTTTACCACAGTTTGTAAATTTACAAAGCAAATGTATTGCTGTTGTAATTAGAAAAAAAAACATACGAGCTGGTTGTGGGGAATACTGTTTTGTGGTTCCTGCTTCTCAGGAGGCTGAGGAGGAGGATCATTTGAACCCAGGAATTTTGGATTGACCTGGCCCATGTAGTGATATTTCATCTCAACAAGTCAAAACAAAAAAGACAATACATTGTCAAATAAACCTATCAACCTATTGAACATTAAAGCCATGCCCCTCAAATAAAGCAACCAAAAAAAAAAAGACAACAAATTTTTAAAAATCAACCCTAAAGAAAATGAATATTGTAAAACTTTTTGGACCTGTGCATTTCTATATGTCCTTCTGCTCTGTGGCTGCCTGCCTGGGGGCTCCCCTCACTTTTCTCTTGGTGTGCCTACATGTGGTATTTTACTCAGATCTTTTTAAGGGTTTCAAGCAGAAACACCTAAAGAAAGAAAAAGGATGAAAGGGACAATATCGGGCTTCAGCATAACATGATCCAGGCCCTGCCCACGCTCATATTCCTGACTATTTTGAACTCTCAGGCCCTTCTTGTCATCCCCTCCTTCTCGTTGGGCAAACATTGTGTTCACATTTCTTGTCAAGTCTCCAAATCCCTATAGATTGTTGAGGGTCCTGCAATCAAAGTCCTTTAAGACAAGAAGAATGTTTCACAGCATTGAAAGGGAAAAATTACTTTAAGCAAATACCTTAAAATATTCTGTTCTCCCTATTCCTTTAGCCTAAATGATGGAGAATATGGATTGTTTTCTAGAATTTTCCTAAGAAGTTCCACTTGCTCAGACTAACTTGTGCTTTTCTGTGGTCTGCTGCTCTTACCTCAGACAATGCAGATATTTTCCTCAAAATATGACCTCCTTTTCCTATTTTCCTATTTCTACATCGCTTAGCTCCTGCCACAAGAAGAGGGGTTAGATCTGTTTTAGAATATTTTCTTTTGGTCTTAGACTGTGTTTAATTTGAGTCACTTTTAATTGCTTCCAAGTAAATGGATGAACAATCCTAGAAAATGCACCTCCGCAGAGTGTGCTGAGGTTAGGATTCAGGGGAAGGAGTTGCCAATTACTTTGCTTTTAGACCTCTCAGGGTTCTTTTTGGAGAACAACATATTTTAGTTGGGAGTTCAGCAGACAGTGACTCAAGTTTTGAATTGCTGGCCCTTTCACCATGCTGCACACGCAGGTATGAGTCCCACACCTGTTGGGAAAGCCTGTGGCAAGAGGCCAGTTGCTTATTTTTCTCCAGCTTCCAGTGTGTTCTTGAGGTCAGCTAGCTGTTCTGGTCTTGTCATCTCCCTGCTGGGAGACTTTACAAGCTTTCTACCCTCTTTGCTCACTCCATACAGCCTTTAACCAACAGCATATCCTTAATGATAAATTCTTTCAGATCAGGAAAAGAAAAATAACAGCATAATGAGTATTTTGAAGGGAATGTTGATTTCGATCCCTGAGTGTCTTTTCTCTCAGGAGCCCTTGATACCCATCTCTATTCAATTAGAGAATCCTTTTCCTCCTTTCTGGAGAGGCAGTAGTTGGCTTTAGACTTGATGCTGTTGGCTGTTTTTTCTTGTGCCTGGTGAGATAGCGCAGAGAAGGCGCCAAGAAGTTGCGAGAGAGGCTGTGTCTCCCAGTGTTCACTCTTTGATCTTACTTTTAGTTTTCTCAGCTCTTTACTTGAAGGGAAAAAGGCTGCTGTAGCCGATCCAAAGCTTCCTTCCTGGATATTTTCTCAGTCTTGGCCTTGGAAATTTGCTGTGGACATATTTATTTGGCCTATGGTACATTTGCTTAGTGTCCTTTAGCAAAGGTATTTTAGACATATTGTGCAGGCACATGCATGCATGCATATGTACACCTGGAACATCTCTTAGATCACAATACATTTCAAAATCATAAGTCACATTAAGTCATTTCTATGAGTAATTCATTACAGGTCTTTTAGATACCATCATCACAGAATAATATGAGGTTTTAAATTACAATCTTAGGTATTATTATTATTTTGAAACAGAGTTTTACTCCATAGAGATCACACTGGCTTCAAACTTATAATTCTCCTGCCTGGGCCTCTAGTGTACTAAGTATAGGCAAGGGCCACTATATCTGGCAGATCATGAATTAGCAAAACATAGGAAAGCTCAATTATGAAGTCTGTAAAGCTTGGGTACTAACATGATCTTTGACTTTTTTTTAAACTTATACTTAATATTTATAATATAGCACCTACATATTATAAAGCTTAAATCTATTACCGGGTAGAATAGTGTGTGTGTGTGTGTGTGTGTGTGTGTGTGTGTGTGTGTGTGTGCGTGCGCACTCACCCAGGCAGATGTTATATGAATTTTTCAAAGAGAAAAATTGTTTTCCAAAGTTGAGAAGGTGAGCTCATCATTAGTGGTATGGAGCTAATCAAATGAAGCCATGTAGGGCAAGTCACTTCCATATTCCTTATTACATATTGGCTGTATTTCCCAGGCCTTTCCGATTGATTAATGGAAAGAGGAGCCAGGCAACTTTGCTTCAAAGATCTTTGAGTGTTCACTAGGAATGATACTAGCAATGCTGATTGACTCCAGATTTATTGGGGCCTACACATTTAGCAGGCATTGAATGCTACTGTACTGATTTATATTTCAATTTGACAAAACAAATCCCTGAGGGTTTTGAAATGTATTTGTAACATTTCCTGAGCTGTTACTGGTCACTTTATGCCATGTGTCTGTTCATACTGGCACCTGAACACTTTTTTTTCCTACGGGCACCTGCTTTCCTGCTAAACAACAATGCATATCTTTCTTTTGCTAAGTTTTGTTGAGTTTGTTCTCCTCACTTATGGCTTCACTAATAATCTAAAATTCATTTCTGAATTTTCCCAATTCCTTAATTGGAAGATTATCATGTATACAGTAAATGTAGTTGCAGTTGGCTTACATTTATAGGCTTATTCCTCTCTACTGGAGTGTATAGAAACCTCTCCTCTTAGAGAGTTATTTTAATGCTACTTAATAATTATGCCTTGATTTTCCAAAAACAAACAAAGAGAATATCAAATCCTATTGTGTATGGAAAATATAGTTGAGTAACTGATAAGTTGTGTAAAAGGATCAGGATGAACCTGGACAAGTTAGTTCATATTCCAACCCTGCCTCTTCTGACATTTCTTCAGTATGCACATGCTACTGAGTGTTAATAGCCAGGTCTCAGGCACAAGTGGACCTAGTCTGTAGAGCTTACCAATTTCTATGTACTGATTCAGAATCCTTGGTGGATGAATTTGAGCCACAGAGAGGACTTTGCTAAAGTTGCTTAGGAGCCCTCTTCAGGACGGGCTCTCTGAAAACTGGACCTAGAATAGACCTCAGACACCTGTGTTTAGATAACTCTCTAGTGCTTCCTCTCCCTTGCTATACCTTACTCCTCTCTTCCTATCTTTCTCCCTTCTCTTTTTCTTTCTGTCTCCTGCAACTTCAGTATAATATAAAAGAAGCTTATTGGTACTTTGGGACAGATGTCTTTAAGGGTAACTGATCACACACTGGAGAGTTGTCCAAAGCTCAGGGGAACACAATTCACGAAGCCTCCTAAAGTGTCAATAACACCCTCAGGGTTTTCTTTCTCTCAGGAAAAATTATGGGAGATGAGCCCATCTTAGTTTTCTGCTGTACAGTATAGGATGTGTAATGAGGAGTCTATGAGGAAAGCCCTCAAATATGATGGTAAATACTTTTCTTAAAAATCAATGCATTAATAGGATTCTTGTATTTTGGGGGATATGATTGTAATACATCTATTATTTAATTAAAATACTTGTTGTAAAATGTATTTTTTTTTTTACTCAACACCAAACTTTTATTTCTGTTTGGTATACTTAATTTGTAGCACTCTATCCTGAAATCAGCCATACATATATAACATGCATGGAATGGGGAATTCCTGTGGTCATAGAGCAAGCTCTTCTCAAGTAGCTCTGGGGCTAAAGCAGGGTCTCACTGCCCAGAACTGAAGACTTGATTAACAGAGACAGTCTTTCTCTTTATTACAGAGAAAGTGTGTGTGCCTGATATCCAAAGCTAGCTCTGATTGGTAGCTTTGATTGGTACATTGGTAGCTGTAGATCCCAGCAAGGTGAGGAAGGAGTAACAGTTCTCAACTCTACTATATTTTCCATTGACTCACATTTCTCAGTATCTGATAAATAGTACTTTACTGTACACAAATGCTGATTCTTCTTAAAAATGAACATGTAAGCCTTGTCTGCCAGTCTACTTGTCGCCTACCTACCATGCAGTTTCAAGTAAACAAGCAAGCCCATGGAACTGATTACTATTTATACAGCATTAATGCTTTATAAAGTCTGAAATTATGAACATAGTTCGAATGTTTTATTTTATTTTCATGTGCCTCAGCACCCTGACTTCTTCCATTTTCTGGATCAAGTTAACCTACAGAAAAGCTAGGTTATTTTTGTTTTTTGTTTTTTTATGTTAGCTATGGATGCACTTAGTAATTTCTCTACACACTAGTACTAGCTTGATAAAAACATTCAAACTCCTGGGTCTGCTTACTTATCAGCTGATCATACTCTGCAGCATCCTTGTAAGAAAAATCATCAATAAATCTCACAAGTCTTTTCTTCATTAGTTCCTGTGATTTCCATATGTAAATTTGTGGGTTTTTTTTCCTTCTTCATCATGAGAAACAAATGGAATGAGGTTCCCCTGGAGCAGGGGTGACATGGCTATGTGAGTGTTGTTGGCTCTGTCTTAACTTCTTCCTGCTGTGGTTCTGAGACCTGGCCAGGCAAAGCTCAAATAAACACAGCTGTTTCTATGTCCCTTCTGAGGTGGCGTGGCTGTCTGCATCAGCCTCCCTTTAGAATGAACAGAGTTCTCTCGGTGCATGGAAAAGTTTCAGCTTTAAAATGAGGTCAGAAAGTCACAAGAGTGCTCATGTATTCCATAAAACACTTGCACACTGAAAGGTACAGACTCAAAGGCAGATGGCCCCAAGCTCAAGCTCAAGATGATGCTTCCAGCCCAGAGACTCTGAAATGATGAGGAAGCACCTGTGAGGGATAACCTTATTCTCCTAACCTTTGCAACCTCAGACCTATGTCCTGTCTGTAGGCAATAGGGGATCTGATGAGAAGTGAACAGATAATGGAATCTAAGAATAACTAAAGCCAGCAGCGACCCTTGCGGAGTATGAAACATCCATTTAGTTTCTTCCTTATGATGATAACACATGAACAGAATGGAAGGTTTGTGTTACATGAAGATCAATCCCCAGAACCCACATTAAAACAAACCAACAAGCAGTGGTACACATCTGCAATCCTAAGAGTCCTAAGGTGAGACAGGAGGCAGAGACAGGAGACTCACCCTGTGTCAGTAGACCTAGCCTGGGATACACAGCCCAGAGAGAAACCTTCTCTCAACAAGGTATATGAAGATAACTGACTCTTGAAAGTTGTTCTTCAACCTTTACATACTCACGTTGGCATGTATGAACCTCCCCCCCCAAAAAAAAACACACAGAAGGAAGGAATAAGGAAGGGAATAAGGATGGAAAGAAGAAAGGAGGGAAGGAAGGAAGGATTGCAGGTAGGCAGGCAGACAGGCATGCAGGCAGGTCCTAATCTGAAGTGAGAGTCAAATTTGTACTTGAATGAGCCACTCCTGTGAGTTAGCCTCCATCACAGAGTGGAGGCATTCTTGTGGCCTGCAGCAGTTCTACCAAGAAGAAATATTCAAAGAGTTGTCAGCTATAGACTGGGTGTGACAAAGAATGACCATTGCACAAAATGTGTATTACCCACCCTGCATGCAAGCTAGGAGGGCAGATACAATTCAAAGTCTGCTGGAGAAAAAAGTTATTAATCATACTGTGACTTAAGCCAAGTTTCTATGACACAGGCATAAATCTTAAGATTTATGTAAAACCACACTGGTAACATGAAGGATGGTGAAAGGGAAAGGTAGCCATAGAGAACCTCCTGTGACATCTTAGAGCATTTAACTGATAATACTCAACAAGAGCTCCCTGAAGTCTGACTCTGCCATGTCCCTATACACAAGAACTGTTTGCTGATAAAAATTAAAAAAGCAACAACAACAAAAACACAACCAGATTTCAAAGAAGATCCAACATAAAAATTTAAGTCCATTTATAAACTTTATTTCTTTTTTACTCATGAGTATATTTAAATGGGTTATTAAATAACTACTAATGCCTTTGAATACCATGCACTTGTTTAGGTTCCATTTTCAGGTTTGTATGAAATGTACAAGGTACAATTTTGCTGTTATTATATCTAGAAAACTGAATTTAAAACCATGTGGCCTTGAGGTGTTCCTGAAAAGGACTGTGGCCCTGTCTCTCTGTTTCCCTACACAGGTGATTACTGAAACTCTTAAAGGTTTGCTTGACTTGTCCAAGCAACTACTAAGAGTCTGTATTCCAAAGTCATCTATGAAAACACCATTCTCAGCAATGAATCTCCTTATGTCAGGATGCTGAGATTCTGAACAGGCCACGTTAGAGATTATGTATTTCTTCCCAGAAGACAAACTATAAAACACAGTCTGAAATTTTGTCTCAGACCTTTCAGTGTCTATCAAGCAGTTTAACTAATTTAATATGGGAATCCATTTTATAAATTCATATTAATTGAACAAACAAATAGTTTGTACACATCTAAATAAACTGTTTTTCAAGTCAGACACTTTGCTCATTTAGGCAACTCCAAAATTTAGTATCCTACATTGAACCAGAATGTATACACCATAACCTGTACCTGGGGGTCATTCATATCCTGGGGATAGAAGACCATGGACCATAAGCATTATTTTTCCTAAATTTGCCCTGTGAAACTCAGTGTGATCCCAAAGTCTGCAAATTTATGCCATTCTAATGAACCTTTATATTTCCATAAAAGACTCTCCTTTGAAAAGGTTTTTCTTAGGACCAAAGTATTCAGGAACTTTTAGTACAGAAAAGGGAAAAAGAAATAAGGAAACAGGATTTAAGACATCCTTAGAGCATCATATCTGTTGGAAACCGTCTCTCCTGTCCATAGGGGGAAAAATGCAGCCACAGTTCATGTAAGTTAAGTATTGGAATTTGGACCAGCTGATTGGGGCAGAGGAAAGGTAACAGGTCCCATGACTTTCAGATTTCAAGTGGTGTGCATTCATTCACAGTACAACAGCTTTTGAGGGACTGGAAAATACTGGAATCAGATTTGGTTTCCCAAAGTAGTTAAGAACCAGCTCAGATCCTTACCAGTGTGTATAACACAATTTCCTTTAGTGGGTCCAGAAAAGATTTTGATTTTTTAAACTATAAGTGAGAATTTGAGTTTGCAGAGTAAAAAAGATTTTTGTTTCAGCCACCGCAATTTAGCTAGAATGAAGATGAGGTGTGCAAAGCTATGCATATGCTTAATATATACAAGCACCCCTCAAATATGTTTAATATATACAGGCATCCCTTAGTACCTGTGGGGGAATCAGTATTCCTTACCCCTGTGGGTGCCCACATCAGCAAGTGCTTAAATAATTTATATAAAATCATGTAACATTTGCATATAACTCATATAATGCTCCTGTATACTTTAATCAATAGATTACTTATAATACCTATTAAATGCAAATGCTATGTAAATGATGGTGAGTTTTTTTTAAGATCTGGTGGCAAACAGGATTCTTTCACATGTTCAATTCTGAAGCAAGCTTTCTCTAAATACTGTCTGTGCAGCAGATGTAGAGCTCACAGATACTGAGGTCACTGTTTTTGGAAAATGTATAAATGAATGGACAATAGAATGATGGGAAAATTGAATGTTTTAGAGATTGAAATTTGCTCTTTTTGAATACATCTCTTATTGTCTATCCAGATAGTGGCCCATATCTTATTTTCTCATTGTTTTGACCTACAAGGATGGTGTCTTTGAGTCAGAAACTCTCCATACACAAAGTTGTTATATGAAAGTAGAGATTTTGGGTGATGCCAGTCATACAGTAAACTGAAGTCACCATGAAAAGACTGAACTCTGCTTGCTTTCCTTCCAATATCTTAGACTGCTTAAAGTACCTGTGAGTCTTTTAGATGAAAAAAAAATGTGTATCACCTACCCTCAAATATATTAAACATTATTTCATCTTTAAAATATATTTCCTATCTTGTCAGCATATAATGATTATATATTAACATTTAATTCTAAATATTGTGTACCAGAAAAATCATTATCACCCCCAAAAGCTTTTATGTGTCCCTAAGTAAGAGAAAGCAGTAGAAATGCTTTAAGCTGGGTATATAAAAAGTTGCTAGAACTCTACATTTAATCCCCCAACTATCAATTACATATCTACTCCATATTTACAGTAAGAGGAGAGAAAATACTTTTATCATCTTATATTTCACTATTAATATACCTGCTTTTACATTTCAGAAACATTTGTTTATTGTTGACTTCATGTTAAGCCTTTCTATAGACAATAGGGTACCTTGCTGAAGAAGATACACACATTGTTCCTAATCTTAATGGAACTTACAATCTAGATGGATAAGAGAAGAAGCAATCAAATGTGCAATTATAAATTACAATTGTCATTTTTTATAAGACAGAAAAGGAAACTAGGGTATATGCTAAAAAAAAAAAAAGTATGTACTAGGGCTCGGTGATCATTTCCTTACAAAAGCAAGTGATTTTTAAAAACTCAGAATGGAAGTTACCAGAAAAAACCATACCCTCATTCAGGAGGCTCATGCTCATTGTGAGATTCTCTAGGTAAGATTGCATTCAAACATTGTATCATAGGGATGGGAAAGTAGTGAGGTATACATTTAGGATACAAAGATATTGGCTCCATTTGTTAAGAAAGACTCCCACAAAGCTAATGATCTTCCTCCAAGGTCAGATTGCTCCTTGTGAGATTCCAAGTTGAAGGAAAATTCTGGTTGAGGGTGGGTGTGCAATTGGCAAACTATTTCTTCTTCAAAGCAGTTCTTAACTCTGGTTTATCTGACCATTATTATCAACCTTGTTGGTGGCTTGAATGACAATGGCTCCCCTAGGTTCATATGTTTGATTGCTTGGTCCTCAGTTTGTAGAACTGTTTGGGAAGGATTATGAGGTGTGGCCTTGGAGGAGATGTGCCCTTGGGGTGCCATTTGAGGTTTCAAAATCTCTTCCAAGTTACTTTCTCTGGCTTGTTCTTATGATTTAAGATGTAAGCCCTTAGCTACTGCTCCAGCTCCATGCCTGCCTGCCTCCTGCCATGCTCCCTGCCATTATGGTTATGGACCCTACCTTTCTAGAACTGTAAGCCTCAAATGAAACACTTTCTTCAATAAGTTGCTTTGGTCATGGTGTCTTATCACAGCCGTAGAACAGGGACTGATACATATCTTCATGGTGATATTTATATCACCTACTTCCCAGATTTTATTCCCAAACCTAAATTATGTTGATTTGTCTAACACCCTTTTCTATAGACAAAATTCTGAATTATGCTGAGATGTTTTCATTTAGATTGGTAACTTACTTGTTTTAAGTGAAAAGTTATGCCCCATTTCTCTAGTCATTGTAAATAAAAATTACCAATAGTAGTAATAAAACTCTAAATTTTACAAAAATATTATTTAGTTGTGTAGAAAAGTAAAAAAAAAAAAGGAAAAAAACTTCAACTTAATTACTAATTGCCCAAGTCAAGCATAAATTTAATTAATGCACGGATTCATCTATTTTTTCTGTTTTCAAAGATTTGTTTTATATTTATTTGTGTATGAATGTACGTGTGTCTCTATGACACTCTACCACGTTGGGGTGGATGTCTGTAGAAATCAGAGAGAGTCCTGGAGCCCCTGGAGCTAGGGTTTGGGCAGTGGTGAGCCGCTGTGTTTGAGATGCACTTGTGTGCTGTGAAAGGGTAGCAAGAATTCATACCCAGTGAGCCACCTCTTCAACCCTAGCTTTCCCTACTTTTACTCTCTTGTAACATTATGAACAGTCATTAAAAGATAAAAATGTAAATTTGCTTATGAAAAGTATAGCCAGAAGTTACAAAGATAAAGTCATGAAAATATATCCCTTTCTGCTCTCAGCTCACCTCCCACACTCCTTGCTTTTAGTTTCCTATCATTACCTTTACATCTGAATCTCTCATTCCTCTTACTTTTGTTCTAGTGGGATTGATGAATTAGATTAAGTTCTCAAAATTCTGAATCTGGAATTTCTGAGTGACTTTATTTTATATGGTTTTATTCTCTAATTATTGAGAACGACACCCAGGCTCTCTTAGAAGCTGGATTCTTGCTTCTCCTGGTTTGCCCATACTTAACAGGAGTCTTGGAAAGCTATGAGCTCATTTATCTATGAAGTGTTATCTGTGAATTAAAGGGCCCCCATGGCTCTAAAAGTTTACTACTTATGGGATCTTTGAAAAGGAACAGCTTTTATTCAGCTTGCTCAGGGAAACGATGGCCAACAAGGCTTATACAGGGTCATCTGTAATGCCCAAGACAGCTAATTTGCTGTCTCTTTTACGTCACTTTACTGCACCACTTGGAGGGACTAGAGATACCGACTTTCAGAAACAATGTCACTAATCAATGATACATTCAGTGATATGTCCAAGACAGCTTACACTGTAAGCTTTACACAAGAGCCAAAGGCTGATTTTCCAACTTCACAGTGAGCATCATCACAGTAGTGAGACGAAAGTGCCCATGACAAAAGAATTTACATCATGAAAGTTAGCAAACATTTCAAATCAGGATTTGTCTTTTTCTTTTCTTTTTTTTTTTTTTTAAACCAGAAAATAAATGTGCAGTGAAGCGTTACTAGAACAAACCTTTGGCTGCTATATTTAGAAAGGACAGCAGCAAAGAAAGGAAAGATTGATCAGAAGATGGTTAAGTTCAGTTAAGCACAATTACAAATGTCTACCAATAACAGCTGTGATCTACAGGTTTTTGTGGGAGAATTTGAAATAGGTTTACTGTAGCACATGTTAGAATCTGGTGTTGAAGGGACTGAGTACAGATTGTATGACTATACTAGAAGAAGAGTTGAGTATTGGCTTCTAATTGCTTGGGGTCATTGTCCCATGTACATTTCTAATTTGTTGATTTTTGTTGTTGTTGTATGATTATACTGCAATAAATGATGTCTCTGAATTAAATTATATGCTGAATTGTATAAATCCTCTTAGAAAATTACAAAACCCAGACAGAGATAGTCTTTGGAACCTTGGTATAGTCAACCCAACAACACTTCATTGGTCACGTTATGAAATTCCATGGACAGCAATAGGAATATTATTGTATATAATATGCTAGGTCAAGGTTCATAGACAGCCAAAATGACTACCATGTGACTCATTAGCTGTAGTGTTTGTGTGTGTGTGTTTTTTATGTGTGTGTGTGTGTGTGTGTGTGACAGAGAGAGAGGACCTGAAATATTACATGTGATCACTTTTATCCAGTGATGTTGAATAGGTATAATGTAATAATCTTTAAATACAAATGACAAATTTAATTTATTTACAAATAACAAAAGATCAAGATTTGTAAATGATTGTTACATTTTATTTTCTGGTAATACAGAAATAAAAATATAAGCTAAGCAATTATCTTTCAAAGTGAAAGATATCAAAATTATCCTTCAAATTGGGTTAGATATAGAAAATTCTAACATGTAAATGGGTCTCTATCTCTAATGACAGTAAACTACAGAATTACTCATGAAGTCCTGTTTTGTGGCCCCTTTGCTGTGTCCTGTCATTTGTCATCACTCATGCCTAAACATTCTAGGAGTTTCTGTGCAACGGGTTGAATATTTATGCATAGCAACAAGACATTTCTTTTAAAACACGTTGTTGGTCCAAACTGATCATTTTACTCCACCTGGCTTCTGATTGTTCAAGAATCTTTCCTAGTTTAGATTTGTAAGGAAATGGATAACCAGAACCCAGCCTGGCACCATGACAGCTTTATTTCAATAACTGGTGCGGGCACACTGAAATCAATCAAAATATGTTATAGAAACAAAAAAAAAAAAACCTTTTAGAACAAGCTTGGCAGACATGATGGAATAATGACCTAGAGTTTTTCTAAATGTTCTCTAGTTCACTAATGAATAATTCCAAAAGTATTTTTCTGTTTACCTCCTTCCTCTTGGTAAAATCATGTCGTTGTTCTTCCTTTTAGCCCCCACATGCAGCCTCAGGCAACCATTGAGTATTAAGCAAATATCAGGCTTTTAGAATCGTATTCTTGTGTATTTGCACAGTAGACAGCTAAGTCATCTACTGCTGGGTTCCACAATAGCACTAATTGCAGTCCTTTCAAAGTGTATGCTATTCATCTGCTCTGTATGACTCCTTCAAAGCAGATGAAGTGGGTCACGGTGCACATGGCATTTTTAGTCCCAGCTCTAACTCTTAGGTGGAGGCAAACTTACTGAGGCTTCTGAGGATGTGGTAATAAAAATAATAAGTGTGAGTGAAAATTTTCACTCAGTCAACCTGGATTTTCAAATATCTGTATGCTGACTGTTCTGATCTCATCACACGTATGGATAAGTGCTCAGCAATGTCCTGAATGGCGCTTTGCATAGGGTATTTGGTGAATACATATGCATATGTGTGCATGTTCACACACAAATTCACCAGGGTCAGCAGAAGCCAAATGACAAGAGAGAATATTACTTCAAAAGATAATAATCAGGAGCACACATTTCCCATAGTTAGACTGAGCCTGATAATCCAACACCCAACTACTGATACATAAGGTTATACCTGATTGCTGGCCACTAGGCTTCTAAAAACATGAACTTAGTGGTACAGGATCACTGCAGTGTTATAGAATCAGATGAGAGAGAGATGTGAAGACAGGTACTGATTTTAGTTCAGAGTAGGCAACTATCAGACCCATTCCCTCCTCTCATAAGAGAATATGTTTTTCCTTTGTAGACCTTCTTCCTGCCCATAATAGTGATGAGCAGGTAGCAACAGAGGCTATTCTTGCTTTCTCTCAATTGTTTCCAGGCTTTTCATCATTCTTCCAACTCATGCAATTTTCATTTCCTTCATAATCCTTATCAGCTGTGCCCTGTAGTGAACTTAAATACACCACCTCCCCACTTTGGCCACAAGGACATGAGCGCTGTTCCTCTGGCTCCAAGCGTTCTTCTTTCTTATTCATTCATTGAAGAGGAGGTAGCATGTCCTCACCATCATCCTTAGGAAGATTTTCCACATTTGTACCCCCCTTCCACAACTTTGTTTCCTTGGGTTTACCCTTCCAACCTCTGCCTTGATCTCTCATAGCTAAGCTTGCCAGCAGGGAGACAGGCTTGCTGCTGAACTGTGTGTTAACCACATTCTACATTCTACTTTCCTGCCTCATGGGTTTTCATAGTGCACCTCTCATTAAGCACGAGGGTTCTCCATTTGAGAAATGCATTTTTATGGTCACATTCAGGATGCTGATGGTTTTAAAAAAGCGCACCACAGGTGACAAGCAGCCATACATACATGGACCTCTAAGAACAGGCTTGAAACTCATGGGGGCTCCTGCCCTTTGGTGGTTCCTTTTGCAGCTCTGTTCCCCTTGTCTGCTGGAACATTTTGACATTTGGTAAACACCTGTCCACAGGAATTTTCTGCCCATCATTCATAGACATTGTGAGGGAGTCTCATCTGGTGTGAACCTCTCCTTCTGGCTGCTGTTCTGTACCCACAGTAGTAACCATGTCTACTTCTGTTGCCATGTTCTTCTGCCGTCTTTCCTGAAATTCCTTTTGCTTCTGGCTACTTTTAAATATTTCACTAAGTTAAAATGAATCTCAGAATAGCAGCTAGAAAAGAAAATAACACCGCATGTAAAGCACCAGTTACTTGACAATTGTCTTTCTACTCTCTTTTCATACAAGGTAAGCTTCTCTTTTCAGAGCTCTCTTTATTGAGGTAAAATACACAAAAAATAAGATCAGAAGGGAAACATTAGAGACAATGTGCATGTTAATGCTTGTCTATCTGTACTTTACTTAGCTCCCAAACATTCAGCATTGAAATAAAAATCATGTGCTTGACAATTTCCTCAAACTCTGGAAACTACCAGTCTGCTATTTGGGGTATAGGTTTACCTATTTTAGATAATTCTACAGACTGTAGTGTATGCTTTATCTTCCTTAGCATATTGTTTTCAAGTATATCAGCATTTCACTTCTTTTTAAGACTAAATAGTATTTCATTATATACACATACTTCATATTACTTATTCATGTTATCATATTGATATCACACAATCATTCATAATATTATTCATGCTCTCTGGACCATGTTCACCTTTATTTATCATGGCTAGGGAATCTATGAATATGAATGCATATATGCTTACATCAGCATCTCATTTCCAATTTTGGGGGGAGGGGGTAAATACCCTGAGGTGGAATTGCCAAACTGCTTTCCATAGCATTGATACAGTTTCACGGTCCTATCAGCTGTATGTGAGAAAATGAGATGTCTCCATCACCAATTTCTCCATATCTCTAGTAACAATTTGGTTATCATTTTCAGCACAACGATCCTAGAGTGTGGGATGTAATATATTTAATTTAGTAGAAGGTAGACAGGTGCCCATCCTTCACACTGTTTTATATTATTGGTATTTGGTGGGTACTGTGGTTACATAGTTTTCTGAAACACTTTTTAAGAAGACAGTCTTCACTGTTGTGTGTAATATGTGGTCACTAAAGTCCCTGTAGTGGTCTTAATGCCCATGTAATATTTTAGAACTGCCTTAATCCATTTCATTCTTAGTGTTGACCTGCTGTGCACAGATCCGCAGAAGAGGTCCTAGGCACTTCTCAGAGGTTTCCTGGTAGATACAGGGCGTTTGTCTTTCACTCTGTTCTCCTTGGAACTCTGATGGCTGCCCCAAGCTGAGACTCTCAATGATATCCCTTTTCTCGGAGCCTAGAGCATCTGTGTGCTGCTCTTCCCTCTGTGGTCTACTGTTCTAGGTCAGCATTGTGCATGTTTATCTTGAAAAGTGTTTTTAGCTAGTTCAAAGTTGTACAGTGATTCTTGCTCAAGTTGAATAAGGGATAAAAGCATGAGACATTTTCTATACTACCTCCTTGTGTGTGGCGGGTGGGGGGGTCTCCAGCTCTCACAAGCATGGCAGCATGGCATTTATAAAATTATTTCTTTTATTTTTTGAGATAATGATATAATTACACCGTTCCCCTTGCCCTGTTCTCCATCTTATTTCATATATCCCTGCCTTCTCTCTTTAAAATCCATGCCCTCTTTAATTATTGTGAGATATATATAATATATTTTTATATACTGCCACAGTAGAATGTCTACTGTTGCTGTCCATGTTCAGCTCATGTTTAGGCAACAGTTTTGGTGAGATTCCATGGCTGTAGCTTCTCTGATGTTCCCAAAAGCCATAATCCTACAGCAAATTCCATGATCCTCTTTATGCTTTTAACAGTCCCTGAGTCTTGGGAGTGGGAGTTCTTTTGTAGATGTATCCATTGGGACTGGGCTCTACAATCTTGCATTTTGATTGGCTGTGGTTTTCTGTGATTGTCTCCATCTCTTGCAAACTTGATGAGCATTAAAGCCTACATTTATCTGTGGGCATAAAGATAAATATTTAGAATATAGTTAGGGATTCTGCTGGTTTAGTACAGTAGTAGTTGTGTGGTTCTTCTCCAAGATCCATGACTTCTCTAGCCCTGGGTAATTGGTTAGGATTCCAGTACCAGGCATGACTTCCTTCTTGTTGAGTTGATCTTAAGTCCAATTAGAGAGTTGTTGGTTACCAGAAAACATGCAAGAATAGCATTTTAAGAACAAAGAATATGTAGCTCAGGCTTTCAGAGAACCAGAGCATAAGGATCTCTTGCATTCTCATGTTTGAAGCTAGCTGGACAGCATAAGAAGCACCCTGCTCTCTGAAGAAAGGAAGGGTGAAAGGAGTAGAGGGAGGAGGAAGGAAGGGCAATGTGTATAACAAACAAACAAACAAACAAACAACAACAACAACAGAAACTCAAAAACCCCATGGCTCTTGTAAGTTAACAAGGAGAACCCACCACATTACAGACTGGGGAATGAGACTCAGGTAGGCAAAATGTCACAATGTTTTCTTTTCTCAGTTAGCTTCATTTCATAGAATGTAGCTGGGCTTTCAAATGACACTCTAGTGAATTCTCAATATCTTAAATTCCCAACACATCTATTTTCTAGATATTTGTTTTTAAAGATAAGGGTCTATTAGCTCATGATGCCTGTAGGTTTCTTCTTTCATTTATTTTCTTCTTTGTAATTATCACAAAGTTCTGTAAACACATATATGTAATGTTTAGCTCCCCTAATGGAGTTTATTTCTCCAAACTTAACAACCAATGTGTAGTGGTCAGTGTTGGGACATGGGAACATTGAGAGATGATGAGAACATAAAAATTGAAGCCTCTACAATGGTTTCAGTGCTCTCAGAAAAGGCCCAAAAGAGCTAGGTTTTTTCTTCTACCATAAGAGAACACAGAAAAGATGAAAACCTGTCATGGGAGGAGGGTCTTGTAGTGAAGTAACACATTTTGGCACCTTGATCATGGATTTTTCAGTTTCCAGTGCACATATATATACATACATACACACACATACATATAAGCATATATATACACATATGTATGTGTGTGTATGTGTATACATACATATGTGTTTATGTATGTTAATAGAGCAGTTCAAATGACAAATGAACTCAGAGATCAACATTGTCTCTGTCTATCAGATTCATGAAGATGCTGGATCAGAGGCAGTCAGTACATAGGCTTCATGTTATTTTTAGTATCTTTTGAAATTTACATTATTTCTTTATAATTTTTAGTGTTGAGAATTTTATATACCTTGAAAGTATGTTGTGAATAACACATTGGACTGTGTCCCACTGGAGTAGTTAAGAAGCAAGATTACAGAAAATGGCTAACCCAATAAACATCTTATTGTTCAAACCCTCTGTGTTTCAATGAAAGAGGAAGGCAAGTATTACAAAAGAGAGAACAATCATTTGAATTGGCTGAAAGCTGGAGATTCATTATTAAAGAGCAGGAAGTACCATGAAGAAAATCATCTACTAAAACCCAGATCCTCTAGACCATGCACTATTGATTTCTAGACAGACCAGTGACTTTGTTCATAGGTCTCAATACTTCTCTTCTCTCACAGCTCATTCTAATACCATGTTGAAACTTAGAACATGATCTGTACTTCAAGCCCTCCCTTTCCTGCTCACTCTGCCCACTTACTATGGTACTAACAGCTCTCTCTTCTCCCATGCTACATTCTCACACACTTATATAAAACACACATTGGAGCACCTTGGTTTTAGGTTTGTTCAGAACTGGCACACTAGGGAAATCTCATTTTCATGGCAAGCATCTTGGATTGCTCCAACACAGGGTTTATTTTTAACATTTTGCACTGCACATTGTTGGCTTTCCAATATCTTCTGGCAAAAAGATGGCAACAAGAGAGAACACATAAAAAAAGAAGAAAAACACCCAAACATTTTCACTCCCTGTTCCATGCTCTTCTTTGGCCAAGCTTGGAATGGCTTAAATGATGGACTTTTTTCTTCTCCCTTTTTTCTTTGCTTAGAGCTGGCTGCTAAAAGGCACCGTTTTGGATTCAAACCTTTTCCTGTTGGCTTCTCCTGGGGCATCTACTATCGAACACGGGGCTATTTCATGTCCAAGAAAAAAATTGTTTAACAGAGGAATAGGCTTCTGCTTGAAGAATATGCTCTCCGTTTTAAGAATTCCCTCTTTTGAGTGGACACATAGGTTTGTGGTTCTAGCTTTGGGGTAACTTTAGGACATATTGACATCTGCCAATGCCACACATATTAAAAATGTCAAGTGTGAGCATGCTGACATGTCCCTGGGCAAGGTGAGGGTGTTCTGGATCTAAGAAGATATTTTTAAAATTATGAGGCAAGTTAGTATGAAAGCTGAGTTAGATATAGAACTTTAAACGCATAGAGATGGTTAGATAGTAGAATATTAAAGTCAGGTGCCAAATACATATGGTCTGGACATTGGGAATGTATGCTAAGCCATATAACTCTCATAATTGTGGCCTATTTATTTCTGTTGTTTTGTATTGTATTTATAGTTATAAGAAAAAGAACCATTTTTCCCCCCAACAGCTCTCCCTTTCAGTCCAAAAAATGGTTCTTTTTCT
>CAJQZJ010033945.1:597462-633286 GCA_907164525.1 Lophiomys imhausi
AAGAAGAAGAAGAAGAAGAAGAAGAAGAAGAAGAAGAAGAAGAAGAAATAAAGTAAGTTTTATATATTAAGAAGTATCAGTCAGTCTGTGATGATTATCAGAAAGAAGAAAGTGTCTTGGAAAATGTAATGGAGACTTTGAGTTAGAAAGTGAGTTGGCAAATTTTGAGAAGTAAAATGTGTTTCAGTGCTAGAACATTATCTTTGTGTTCCCAGAAGATTCCTCCAGGACTCTAGATGCATAGGAGATGCCCCAATTAAAAAGAAAAAAAAAAGGAAACAAAATATGCATACACACAAACATAGCAAAGAAATAAACATATACTTAGCACTTCTAGATAAGTGTCTATTTATAACGCCTGGTGATATGTATTTGCAGGTAGAATGTGGAGATGTTGGGGTCAATTTTAGTGAACCCCTTTAGAGCCAGCCTGATGTAAGATGTCCATGTGCCAACATTCACAGGCTACACAAAGGAAAGATTTATTAGGCAGCCAGAAATCCAAACAGTTAGCAGGTTTGGCATGACTCTGTTCACCACAGGAGAAATTACCCCCGACTTCATTAATGCCTGTTAGCTTGCAAATGTCTTTCTGCTGTTAATATAATGTTCTTTGTTTGGAAGAGATACTGGCAACACACACTTTTCCCCCAGAATGAATGAACTGTCAAGAATCAAATATACTCATCACTGAGTAACAAAAAAGTAAAACATCTGATATCCCCTTTCTTTTGGTCAGCATGCTCCTTTCCATGGACATTAAAAGACAGAGTCTTATTTCTTTGGTATAATCCTCTTCTAATTATTTTCTCTCATCAAGCAGCAGTCACAGTTGTTGTATCTTGAATGACATTTGTTAATGCCTGATGGTGGCAGTTCAATACAGTTCTGGTCTCAGATGCATACAGAGTGTCACTCCCATCTTCTTGCATTTGAAGGCAAGGAATAGACATCAAAGATCCCTAAGGGCTAAGAATAGGATTCTTATACCTATCAGGATCAAACCAGGGATTTCACATCTTACTCTCCCCTCTATCGACAGACTCACACTGAGAAGATGAACTTCAAGTTTCAGTTAATAGAGCCACTAACTCTCTTGGTTTTGTATGCCAAAGAAGCCTTTCCCTCCCTGTTCTTTGCAACAGAATTGTCATTTTAGTTCATTGGTAATATTGCTTCCATTTGCATTAGTTGTGGTTTGGCTATGATTGGTACACTAACATCTGCATCCCTTCAACCCAGGTAAGGGAGGGCCCTTATCAAACTCCACTGGGTGTCTGCTCACATCCCTTCAGAGCCCCTCTCTATTTCCATGTACACTGTTCTCCCAATAGCCAGGAAAAGTAAGATTGTTGGAAAAATCTCTTCATCATGATGAAACTCTTTTAACTCTTGGACAAGACAAGTGGGAAGTACTTTGACGGGGAGTTTCCCTTAAAACAAAACAACAAAACATCCCCAAAATAGAAAAAAATAAGAAATAAAACCACTTATCTAATTGCTGGTGGGTGTTACTGTATGGGTATCCCAAGTCCCTTGCCCTTTGCAGGGAATAATTCGTAAATATTTCTTTGGCAGAGACTATTCCTTCAAGATTACTCTCCGGGCACCCAGTAGTGTCTAACAGCATTCCATCAGGTGGCTGACTTACCTGCTACGCACCAGGGTTCCTGGAACCTTCCAACAATCTGTTTTCACTGGAATCCATGAATAAAGCTAGAGGATCCTGAATCAAGAAAAAGAGCTAAAGCCTGGCACATTAGAACATTCTACCTCCTGAACCTTCTCTCTGACCCAAATCAGACCAGTGAGACATACACTTAAGCCTTTTGCTGAAACCATGAAATGAGAGCTATTTCCTCTCATTGGGACAATTTATCATATAAAATATGAACTTCTACTCTGTTCTACCTTGTTAAGCTCACTAGACTGTCCCATTCAGCACAACACAGCTAGTGTTCTAGAACATTATTTTGAGAGCTAAGAAAGAATCTTCTCTAGAGGTTTTCAATCATGTCTGAAACTTTGATCTTCCCAAAGTCTTTATTATACAAGTTGATGTATCTCCTCAGAACTACAGAAAATTTCTGTTACCTGAGATAGAAAAAGTCCTTAATATAGTAATTCTGACATGAACACAAAAAGTCTAATTTCAATTTTCTCTCACCCAAGTACTTACTGGTCAGGAAGAGGAGGATGTGAATACTAAGATCTCTAGATTTGCCATACATGTGGAAATCAGATGGTGGCTCTGTGTGGAATGTATACATGCAGACCTCTGAATACTCAAACGCTTTTATTTTTCCTGTATTTGCAATAAAATTGAGACCACACTACAAGGTTGGTTGGAATATAAGAAAAAAGATGTCTAAAATATTTCATGACCCTTTTCAGATGGAATCATTTGGAGAATATGTACAAATAACTTTCGAGCATAAAGTATTATGCAGTGAAGGAATTTGTCCACATGAGGTAAACTATTATCTCAATCTTGTTGTGGAAATTGTAGGCTGCATTTTCTATTTTAATTAAGCAATGTTAAAGAACAGTTTTGTGGTATTTTCTTCCCAGGATTGGGAACCTACACACATCAGTCAGTGCATGAGAACCAGGAATTAGAACTGACCGCAGCTAATGCGAACCTGCTTGGGCCCATTTTATGGGCTCTACTGAGGAACGTGCAAAGAGAAAACAGGCTAAGTGAACAGGGAAAAGCACAATTCTTCCTTTTCAATAAGTCTTAATAACAAATAATCCCCAGACACTAACATATGAAGGGAATTATCAATTCTAGGTTGCTTGCTTTCCTGCCATTTAGTATTTGTTAAGTGCCCCAAGGGAACAGCTGGTCCTTTCCATGTTGAATGCAACTCCAGTCCTCCCAATTAAAGAATGCTATTGGCCTCAGCAGGGCTCTGCAAAAATATGGTGGAGAATGACTGATGGGAAACCATGAGGTGCCCCAACCACAGAGATGGATGCTTAGGGAACCCTCCCTGAACAGTGGTTTCTTCCCAGCATGCATCATGATGATATTCTGAACATGAAATGAAGATGAGCTGGGTATCTGGGACACAATTGTCTTAGAGTTATTAGCTTTTGTGGTGGTCTCAGTAGGCATTTTCAGCTTCTACAAGTTAAGGGTCTTTTTTTTGAGTTCTACTTACATTTTTGCTTTAGTTTGTAGGTTATTATGAAATAGTTTTTTCAAAACATCTAACAGCTCCTAACTACCCAATATTCAAGCAAACCGTTCATTAACTCATGACTTGGGAGCAAAATAACAGGGCTGAGGACTACATCCATATGGGTGTAACCTCTGGAGGATCCATGTGTCCTTGGTATTGCTTAAGAATTTTGTTCAGGGTACTGCTGGCCAGATTCACTTGTGTGTGCTTATTTTTCAAACCCTTCTTGTTTACTCAATTGTCTCTTCTGTGTTGGGTTTCTCTCAATGATATCCTAGGATTTTCATTTCTTCCCTTTCCCCAAGACTGAATTTTCCCAAGGATGAGTAACAAGGCAAGGTTTCTAAAACCCACGTGCCAAGGAGCTGCTTACAGTTCAGTTGTAAATCAGTTAAGAGTCGAAAGATGATTGTTCAGTTATTAAGATTTCTCAAAATTTGATGTAGCAAAACAAAGATTTATTACTTATCAAGGTGATTTGGTTTATGGCATCATTGCTCCACTGGTTTCACTGGCTTTTGGCAAATACATATGTATGGTTGTTGAGCTTTCTGTAGTTAGAGCATCTGCCATGGCATTATCATTTAAAGTTATAAAATGGGAACATACATGGCAAAGACAGGCAAAGTTCCTGGTAGCTGTGAGACAGGTATATGTAGCCCAAATGTGTCTGCATCACTCTGGATTGGAGAGTACAGAGAAATATTGAGACTGAGACAACTGGTCAGTCAGTTGAAAATTTTAAATTGTTAGATGGATGGCAACTTAGGATCCTCACTCCATGCTTTTGGAAAAGCAACGTGTTTTTGTTTGCTGTGTGTGTGTGTGTGTGTGTGTGTGTGTGTGTGTGTGTGTGTGTGTGTGTGCGGGTGCGTGTGCGTGTGCGTGTGCGTGTGTGTGTGCTGCTTTTTCTCAAAGGATCAGCTGTAAAAGAAGCAAGGTACCTTGTTCCTTGCCCCCATGGACTAGAAAGAGGAATATTAGTAGAGAACATGGTTAATAACTGACTCTCAAAATGTCCCCAACATTTGACTTAAAGATTTCATTGACCTTCTATAGCTAGTATCGAGTGAGACATTTAGCTCCTGTGACTCTCTCCACTCTAGTATACCATTTATCAGGAAGAATGGGAAGTAATTAAGGCATTGCCAGCAACCAGAAATAGAAAGTCCAAGATCTAACACATACTGGAGAGATGAAATCTGAACACAGACTCAAGTAGTAGATGGAATCTTTGGTGTATCCCTGCTATCTACACAGAAACCTCTCTGCCATACTCAAAATGCATGCACAGACCCAAGTGCACCCAAAATGGGAAAAAAGAGAAGAATGACAGAACATTAAAAAGATCTAAGAGTAAAACTGTTCAGTACTCATCTAAAATCATTATTGAAACACAAAATAGATCAAACAGTCCCCGGTTTAATTGTTCAGTGACCACAGGAGACACGGTATAATTATTAGGGCATTTGGTACAAGATGAACACCTTATTGAAGGCTATTGAGGTGGTTGATACTAACTAGAGATTCAAGAAGCTAGACACACTACTCCTACTCTTAGTCTAACTCTGTGACCTTGAACATTTGATTTATGTAAGCCTTGAGTATTTCTAGTCACTTCTCTTTCTGTCTTTGCTGTGTACATTTATCTTAAATCAAAACTGATCATTTCTTTTATCGTGCAGGCCCCCCACACGTGTATATATACATACACATATAGATGTATGCATATAAACATATATGCATGTATAGAACTTGGGAATATATACAAATGTATACAGTACATTGACAATTCTAAATACACATTCAAACATAACTAAAAATACACTCATGGAGCAACAATGGCATTCTCTATTTGTGACACAGGATTTCCATATGAAGGTGCCTTTGGCTTGACTCAAGACAATGAAGAAGAGAGAATATAAACTCTTCAGAAAAATCTTTGTTTGGGAGATGAAAGTCCCAGTAGAATACAAGATGGTTTTTTTGGCTCACAATAGTGCAGTGCCATATGAGGGGCAACTGTTAGGTAGAAACAGAACTTTTAGATTGAGGTGGTGTGAGTTGGCCTTATAATCAAAGCTAAGAGAGCTATTTTTGATTAAGTGACAGTAGTGGAAACAGTGACTGAAATCCATCCCATCCTTACTCCAACTTCCTATTCTAATGTGCCTTCACATGTGAAAATCAAGATAGTCCTTGTATGAATCTGAAGGCAACCAGTTCAAGGAAGGACATTATCCTTACTAATTCTCGTAAGGTGAGAAGTGTACTTTGAATATTAACATAAATTTATGGTCTAAATTTGTACAAAATCCAGCATTGCAGTTCATTCAAAAGACTCAAAATAATAAAATGAGTCTGTTAAGTGCCGATGTGTCACTCAGGGAGTATGTCTAGAACTAGTTTTTGCAATCAGTGAATTATATTAAATATGTTAGGCTTTCTTCTTATTTCCCTCATTTGTGAGGGTTATTTGGATGTGTTTGTTTTTGTTGTTATTGTTGTTCCAAAAGGTCAGGTGCTGGAACCTTAGCCTCCAGTATGGCAACACTGAGAAGTGTTGGGACATTTGAGATCTGTAGGAAGGTAGCAAAAGGTAGGGAGGTCACCGGGGAGGCCTCTAGAACAGATTAATTTAGTTTCTGAACTAGCCCAGCTAAATAATAAAGAAGTAGAATGTTTTAAAGTGTGACCATTCCACGGGCATGGCTCCTTCTCTATGAGACCATTTTGCTGATTTCTGTTTTGTTTTGATATAGCCAAGAAGCGTCCTTACCAGGGTCTGAACAGACAGGGACTGCCTAACTTTGGAATTTCAGCCTCCAAAACTAAATTAAAACAAAATAACTTAGAGTATACAACATTAATTAAGTGAGCCAATTAAATGTCTTTTGTCAAAAGTACCCAGATTTTGGTATTTTTATAGCAATAAATGAGCAAATATCTGAATCAATTCTTATATACCCATGAATAATAACCTTTTCTTTGGAATGTTCAATTTAGAAACTCAAGTGCATGCCTATATATTGCTTTTTCTCTATGGAATATGTGTTTGTGCATCTTTTGTGGGTCTCGGAGCCACTGAATGCACAGTGTCTTTGTTCTGTATCTGAAAAATTGAATTGAGAAATGGCTGTGTAAATACAAACCCAACCTGAAGAGAATACTCACCATCTGGAGCTTCCAGAACCACAATTGTGTTTGTCTACCTATTGTGTCTGTCAGGGAAGGGAGGGAATCTTGAGAAACTTAAGTCTCGATTTGTACTGCACTGAGCCAGAAGGGTTATCAGTTTCAGAAAGCTTTCTCAATCTAATCTCAGAACGTTTTCATTATCTCTTTGCTGCTAGCCAATCAGCATCCAAACCAGTGGTCTGTCTGGCTCACTCACTTGCAAACCCTGGAGAGAGACCTTCGTCTAAGCAACCCAATTAGATGTTTAGCTCCAATTTTTTTCACAAAATAGAGACTTAGTACACACTTCTCTGGGGAACTAGCTTTCTTCCCCAGGCAAGGCAAAGAATAATTCTTATCTAAGCTTCAAGGAAATCCCTAGCAATTAACCTAAATTAGTTAAGGGGACACAAGTTCTCTACAATGGAAACTTTAAAACAGTAAAAGAACAGTAAAGACACTAGAAGATGGAAAGACCTCAAGGGTTAGAATAATTAAATGTTCTGAAAATGAATATATCTTGAAGTGACCTATAGATTTAGGGTAATAGTCAGCAAATATCAATGACACCCTTATGGGAATAGAAAGTGACAATCCCGAGTTTCACTTGGAAGCATAAAAGACACTGAATTGGCAAGTCAATCTTGAGAATAGTTACAATGCTGGAGCTATCACCATCTCTGATTTCAATCATTAGAAGACAGCATCATCGCTGATTATCCTACAGAACTTGTAACACAAACAGTGTGGTACTGTCATAAAGACAGATATGTAGATAAATTGAACAGAATAAAGCCTCAGATATAGCCTCCTAGTTTTTGGCAAATACCTCAGAAACATACATTTGAAAAAAAGATAGTTTCTTCAACAAATGATGCTAGTAAAGATGGTCTATGTGTACAGGAATGAATCCAGAGTCCCATTTCTCACCTACACAAATGTATTCAGTATGTATCAGAGACCTCATTGTAAAACCTGGAACTCTGTAAATACTAGGGTAAGCATAGGAATAACACTTCAGGGTAAGTCACTAGCAAAGATTTTCTGAACTATAAAAAGTAAGAGCAAAAATGGACAAATAGGCTTGAGTGTAATTGAAAAGCATCCGCAAAGCAAAAGAAACATCACCAGAGTGAAGAGACAGCCAAATGAAGGGAAAATTCTGACACACAATGAGGTAGCTAGAATATATAAAGAATTCAAAACAGGAAACACTCAAGTGTCATCTAATCTGAATGTACAAATTAAATGAATAGCCTCTTCCCAAATAATGAAGTATGGGTGGCAGACACATGAAAAATGTTGATTGGGGAAATAAGGACTCAAATTACATGGAGAGACCATCTCACACATGCAGAATGCTTATTATTAAAAGGAAATAAACAAAAAAATGCTTACAAGATCTTGGCAGGGGGGGGAAGCCCACTTTTATGGTGGGTGTGTAAACTAGTGCAGTCTCTCTTGAAATCTCTACAGAGGTTCTTTAAATGAGAGCATGAATTTGAAGGAGAGCAGGGTGGGTTATATGGGAGAGTTTGCAGCAAAGAAAAAGAAGGGAGAAAGTATATATATTATTGTAATCTCAAAAACATTTAAAAATTATTAAAAAATAGAACTATCAGCTGATTCAACCAAATTATTCCTGCTCCAGATAGACATTCCTGTTCATGTTTGCTGAAGCACTTTTCACAACAGTCAAGCTGTAAAATCAGCCTAGATGTTCATCAATAAATGAAAGAGTATGTGTATGCATTCATATGTGCATATATAAACACACATACACTGTGGGGAATTTCTGCTGATAAGGTAGATGTCTGGTGTCAACCAGAGAGCCCCTTAGCTCAATGCTAGAAGGAGAGATTCCCTTTTTCCTGAAGAAAAGCCCCCCTCTTCCATATGATCTGAGGAAACCAGATTCTCTAAAGGCCTGTCAAGAGGCCCAACTCTCCCCCAATAAAACAAAACAAAACAAAAAAAAAAAAACTGCCCAGTGACTTCTTCCCCATGCCAATAAGGTCTGTCTGTGTGTCTGCTTTCACCCAATGATATTTATCTATATTGCTAGCCTCCCTGGAGATTTTCCCCCACCCTCACTGCCCATGAGTCAATTAGGTACAGGGTTTTCTTTCTACTGATTGGATTATACCCAGTGAATCAAATATATTCACCTCCAAATTCCTTCCCACTACCTAAAGTTATATAATCCTCCTGATTCATGAAATAAACCTCTTATTTCTCCATGCTTCCAATACAACTATCTGAGTCTGGCTGTTTATTTTGGGCCTGGGAGGGAATCGCTCTTCCTTCCATGAAGCCTTTGCTGCAGCCACTTGCCCAGAAGGCCAGGCTTGCACAGGAGCACCATCCTGCCTGGCTGCACCTGCTTAGGCAGGCTGGGCCTGTTTGGGCCTCCTACTGAAATGACCTGCTCCTCTGCCACCTCTCCTACACTACCTTCCTGGCAACATAGCCCGGCTCCAGTAGCTTTAAGACTGTCCATTCTGATGCTGGCAGTGTAGCAGAGAGAGCTGACACTTGGGCGTTGGAGAAAACCATTTTCTTCCACCTCTCCAGACACCGTGTTTAAACTATTTCTGCACGGAAACCAGTTGAGTCAGAGCCTACCAGTGGAGGAGCGTGTGTGTCCTGCATCTGGGAATTCTCCACAGGCCCCGTTGCATAAAGGCAATACATAACACACAAAAAAGGGAGTATTATTTGGGAAGAGAAATGAAACCAGTAGACTGATGAAGAGGCAAGAGAGGGTAGATCTGGTTAAAGAACTGGGTTTGCTTCAACAAAATACCAATACTCAAAACCTCTGTTTTGAGTAGTGAATCTACACCAATAAAATACTCTCAAAGACAGAAAAACGGGCAGGAGAGATGTGTCACCAATAAAAATAACTTGCTGCTTTTGCAGAAGTTCTCAGCATGTGGGCCATGATCCCTTTTTTGGGGGGTCAAATGACCCTTTCATCAGGGTCACATAACAGATAATCCACATATCAGATATTTACATTAAAGCTCATCACAGTAGCAAATCTACAGTTAAGAAGTAACAATGAAATGATTTTATGGTTGGGAGTCACCACAACATGATGAACTGTGTTAAAGGGTGGCAGCGTTAGGAAGGTTGAGAGCCACTGGCCTAGAAAGCAAACACAACAATTTGGGGAAGATCTTTGAAATATTACAAGACATGTAGTAAAACTTCAAATGTAATTAGCTTCTAGATTATACCTGAAGTAATTGAGTCTAGAGCATATTGTAGAACGTTAAGTAATTCTGTTGTATGTGTTTTAAATGAGCTTACCTGAGTTTGCTTTTGTTGTTCCAGTGGTTTAGAATGAGGCTGTCCTATAGACATTCCACTCTCTTTTCCTAGCTATACTTAGCATTAAGTACATCCGAAAGAAATCTTTGCCCTTTACTGTACCCTACGGGCACCTGTGGCTTCTGTTTAAGGGAGTTGTGATATGAAGTTTACTAACTAAACTACTAAGCTATCCAGTTCCTACATAGGGTGATTTAATAAAAAAGGAAAACAAAACCAAAGGAGCCCCCTTTTCATCTCTTTCAGAGCCTATTTTAAGTTTAGATTCATTTTTACACAGCCACAATGTACGGTAGTTTCAATAAACATTCCCACATATAATAGTAAGCAAACACACACAAACAAATATACTGAACTGGATTCCAACAGCCCATCCCCAATTAGCTTTTCAAGCAAGTGGTGTCTTCCCTTAGTTTAAAACAATTTTGTGCTGCCATTTTAAAAGTGGAACTGGTTAACTGTAGAAATAAAATTTTCTGGGATGGCAATATCTAAATGGCCATAGCCTCCAAATGGCTCACTATATAATTCTTAAGCATATCCCAGTGCTCAGTAAGACAGAAACAAAACAATGATCATAAAATTTAGATATCTGAAAGGGAACTCTTTCTTTGATAACCAGCTTCTTTCCCTTTGAGTGCTCAAGCTTTCAGTTTCCATTCTATGAAGAGATGTGGTCCTCAGCTTGCATTTAAAGTTTCTTATAGAGTAGAGGGAGAAAAGAACCACTTAAATCAACATGACAAAGCTCCTTGAGAACTCTTTCCAATTGCTTCCACTCAGAAGATTCTCTGGTTCTTTCCCATTGGGAGCAGAAGAAGAAGGGTGGTTGGTTTAAAGTAGCCCTGTGGCAGGGGAGGAAGTGACTCAGTGGCCACAGGACAGTAAAACTCCCCTTACGAGAGGAATCATGTTTGAACTTGGCTGACTTAAGGAGATCTCTGTGTGATTCAGGCTCAGAAAGTCCTTGTAGATTTACTAGCTGGCTACAACACCCCATGGGGCTCCCTCAAGCTACAGCTGGGGACATAGGGGACATAAATAACAAAGCAACTCTCTCTGAAACACATGTGGTAACTAGGGCCTCGGGACAAAGTAAGCCTTACTGGACATCAAGGCTAAAGCAGGCGTTCACTGTTGATGCTGATCCTATTCTCTGATCTTGGGCATAGCACCTCCATGCTTCATTTCTGCAATACTACAATATTAAGACATTTTGATAAAATGTATTACAGCTGGATTCCTTCCTGTGTCTTGTGTATATGAGTGTTGCTGAGACAAGTTCTCAGTAGTTCAGACTTTCCTCCGAGTTGTGAGCCTCTGCCTCAGCCTCTTGAGTGCTAAGATTACACATGTACCTCCATCATAGCCCACATTCTCATTTATTTTAACATGATCACTCTTTTTCACAGAGCACCTGAGAAGGGTTTCCTCCTCCTCCCCTTCCTGTTCCTGGTCGTCATGCTCCTCCCATTCCTTATTTATATATACAGTTATTTGTCAGAAATAAAGAGCCCTTGGAATTAACAAATACATTTGGCAGAAAAAGAGGCAATACGTATAATCTTTTCCGGATTTGACAAAAAGGCCACCTCATTAGTAAACATAGTACAACTGCTTAGAAGTGTAAATGACTTGCAGACACTGTCTCTGAACATATGTGGAGAGATGAGCCCATTGTGAGAGAAGGGCCAAAGCAGACATGTATGGTCTTTGCATTGAAAGTGCTTACTATCTTCTCACAGCAGCAAACATATCACTCTACGTGGTTTTGTTCCATTGTACTGTGTTAGTATGAGTGTATCACATGTGATCTGCCCTTCTTAACCATGTTTAGTAAATTGTTGTCGCCTGTAAGTGCCATGTTTTATAGCAGATCTCTAAAACTTCTTCATCTTGCCTCTCTGAACCTGATCAATAACGTCTCATTCTCCCTTGGGACTAAGACGGACTCTGTCCCTTCTTACCTTGTAGCTGCTGGGAGCTACATTGTACTCGTAGCTTTTGTGCATTTGAATACTTTAAATAATTTACAACAATTGAATCAAGAAGTGCTGATCTTTGGGCTGGCTGCTCATTCACTGAGCATTGTCCACAAAGTCTGTCTATATTGTGCCTCCTGCAGACCATCTTTCTTTGTTAATCTTGACTTAATTCCCTTTACAGCCCATCAATTGGATGATTCACTCCTATCCTTCATGGGCATTTTAGTTAGTGCTATATCCTGGCTTTTACTAATGGTGCAACAGTGTACAGCCCTAGGTTTAATCCTCAGTATCATGGGGGAAATTTACACAAGGACTTAAGTAGGAAAATTATACTACACATGGCAGCACACACCTGTAGTCCTGGCACTCTGAAGGCTGAGGTAAGAGGATTGCGAATTTAAGGCCAACCGGAAGTATGAAAACTGTCCTTATCTCAAAGGAGGGAAAAAAGAGAATGAATAAATAAATAGATGAATATAAACAATGTGAATCTGAGAATATTAGCATCCCTCTGGTACACTGATTTTAGTTATTTTCTTTTAAATAAATACCAAGATGATAGATTACTGATCATATTGTAAGAATCCTATATATATAAAATCTCCCTTTTGTCCTGTGAGAGCAGAGGTGAAAAGGAATTAAAGGGCTCATTCAAAGAACAGAGGACATTTCATTTTTAAGCACTACTAGGTACAATACCTTTAAAAAGCATTACCCTTAATTTTGTATCAATATACAAGGGTCAATAACATTGTGGCCAAATATAATCTTAATTTTGTATCAATATACAAATATCAATACCAATGTAGCTCAATACAATCTTAATTTTGCATTAATATACAAAGATCAATACCAATTTATCCAAATATAATATTAATTTTGTATCAATATACAAAGTTATAAGGGCATATTAAATAATCTGGCCTTTTTTCTTGATCCTTCCTATATTATGTCTATGTCCCATTTTTTTCCTCAAGTCTATTCACTCCTACATAGGAGAGAAAGAAGGATACAGAAAAGAAAAAAAGAGAAGTTCCTGAGTCTAACCTCCAAACCTATTTAACAAGACCATTTAACAGCTTGTAATCTCTTCCGCTAAATAACAAGATTTTCTATTATCCATCAAATGACCAAAGGGGGGAAAAACACCCTCCCCACCTTCTGGGGATGGAATGCTGCTCTCTTAAAATGACTTCTTGTTGATTTGGGGCCCAAATTAGAATGGAAAAATAGTTAAAAATGTTAATAGAATCATTTGATGTTCAGTCCTTTTGTGCTCAGCTATTTAAACGTCCTAAGAAGTTAATGAAATGTGAAGTTTCAGCCTTTTGCTACAAACTGTCATAAACTGTTTAGGATAATTAAGAAATGCAAACTAACAGTCATTCAAGCTTGCATTTTGTTAGGTACTATGACAGCCTATCACAGTTATTTTCTAAGCTAATCAGAAATCAAGATGCTAAGACACAAGCAACATTTGCTTATCTAAATATAAGAGATAGATAGGGCATCTTCAAAAACCTCAAGAGATCTGCAGAATATGGCATTCAAAGATGTTTTCTTAATTTAAGATTTTTTTTTTTGGTATAGAGACATGTCAGCTCCTGACAGCACCCCCTATTCTACTCCAAGTAGAAGATGAACATCGAAGAATCTCCCATGGGAGATGGTTGAATTAGTGGCAAGCCTATCTCTTGGCAAGAAAAACCCCTTGCTTCAACTGTAGACAGAATGCTGTCCAAAAAGGACAAAACTTGGAAGCAGGCAAGTTGACAGCCTAGCTCTGCCAAGACAGGGTAGGCAAATCCTTCATCATTCCTGCTTTATAACCAATGTCTGTCAGAGAAACGGGGCCAAATGGCTGAAGATTGATGCTGTAATGTATGGAGAGAAAATGGGAACTGTCCAGGCAGCCACTGGTATGTTATTTCTTAGTGTTGGATGCTGCAGGCCCTGCACTTCCTGTATAATCAGACATATTTATCACTCTCAGGTCTCTGAGGTGGTTGAAGAATAGATAGCTAGAGTTTCATAGTTAAATTTTGAGTTGTTTAGGAATCAAGAGGGTGTTCTGGATCTAAGAAGATGTTTTTAAAATTGTGAGGCAAGTTAGTATGACAGCTGAGTTAGATATAGAACTTTAAACTCATGGAGATGGTTGAATAGTAGAATGTTAAAGTCAGGTGCCAAATACATATGGACTGGACATTGGGAATGTATGCTAAGCCATATAATTCTCATAATTGTGGCCTATTTATTTCTGTTGTTTTGTATTGTATTTATTGTTATAAGAGAAAGAACCATTTGTTGGACTGAAAGGGGGAGCTGTTGGGGAAAAAAGATATACCTTAAACTTAAAAAAATAAAGAAGGGAGAAAAGGATGGGGGGTTGAAGGGGAAGATGGTGGGAGGGTGGGACTGGAGGGGGGAGTAGGGAGGGGATTGTGATTGAGATGTAACTTGAAGAAATAAAAAAAAATTAAAAAAAAAAGAAACAGACGACAGCTGGGTCAGAAGCAAAATCCAAAAACACCTGGCAAGTGATGGATGGGAAACCAGAAGAAAAAGCTCTCAGCCGCAGGGTTTGAAAACCAGAGGGCTCAAAACACCAGGTGAGTTAAGAACCTGGTACCTTGGGTGAAGCTCAGTGGTCTGGTTTGCCTGGAGCCAAACATGCAGGTGGAACAATGAATAAGACTGGGAGGGTTTTAGGGCCGGCTCCTTTATAACCGCCTGACTCGTGCAGGTAAGTTTTGGCAAAGAACAACATAGAAACTGGTGGAGAAGAAGTAACTGGCTCTTTCAACAAAGTTATAAAAGCAATCCAGCCCAAGTTCAACCCATGTCTTGCGCTTGAGATACCTTCATAAATTTAATGTTTTTATTCTTATATAATTGATGAAAATATAGTAGAGAAAGAAGGAAGAGTCAAATCATATCACATAGATACCTGGAATAGAAACCTTGCCTTTGTCTTGAGTTTTTATTCATCATGCATGAAACATGAATAGATACTTTTATTATATAAAACTCAAAATGTGAACATTCAGATGAGGGACTCAGCAGCAGGCATATCTCTGTGAGTTCAAGACTAGTCTGGTCTTCTAGTCTTGGGACAGTTAGGGATATATAGAGAGACACCGCCTATTATGAAAAAAATACATACATACATACATACATGTATGTGCAGATGATAGCATCTTAGAAATAAAACAAACAAATAATAAGGGTATAGATGATAGAAAACATCTTACATATCATTGAAGAGAAATGTTTTTGCTTTAACTAATGTTACATTTTGAAAATTAAAATGAATACAATTTCTCATGTCAAGGATTTCACTAGAAGAATTAATTCTTCTAATTCATCATAAATCTTCCCAATTAATTGTTCTGTCCCATACTCACTGTTTGAGAGTTTGTGAGGTGTTTGTAGCCTATATTTTGTTACTCTCAAGAAGTTAAAATTGAATTCAAATTGGTATAAATAATTTGCCACCTCATATATTTCTTGAAATTTATTATGTATTTTACATTAACTCCTAAATACCCAGAAATTTTAAGAAGGCAAAATCAGCACAGTCAGGGGCCTGAGACCTGATTTACATTGGGTCATTTATGAGCAATTAAGAGCATAGCAGTCCTGGGACAGGGACAGCACATGGGCATGAAAGCAGAAGACACTTCCAACCTAATTCAGTTGTCTACCAATTACAGGAAACATGGTACATAAAACTGAACAATTGGGTACCCATAAATGTTAGTAATATGCATGCATATGTATGGTCTGACATATGATGGGGTAGTGTTAAGCACTCTAAATGTTAACTGGTCCTGTTTGCTGTCTGTTACTTAATTGACTCTGATTGGTTAAATAAATGCTGAGGCCTGGAGATTGGGCAAAGATAGAGATAGGTGGGACTGAGGTTCGCGGGCTTTTACAGAGAGACACAGAGCATCTTGGGAAGAGGAAGGTTTCCAGAGAAGAAGCCAGGAGAAGACAAGGAGGACATGCCATGGGGTAGATTAAAGAAGATCCTTTCATGTGCCTGAACATCGCCATAGTGTGGAGATTAACAGTCCAAAGGGACGTATGTATATATGGGGTTATATTTGGTTAATAGAATAATGAGCTAGCTTAGATGGGCTAGGATTGCACAACCCAGGCCTAGGCTTGTTAAGATCCACCCAGTGTCTATGTGTATTCATTTATAGTAGCAGGTTAAGAATTAACACCGCCGAATCAATTAAATATAATATAAATACAGGGTAAATAACTTAATTAGCTATTTTTTTCTACAGACATGGAGTATAGACCACTTGGAGATATCTATGCATTAAACCATACCTAAGAAAGGCCTGGAAACACTGTGTTATAGTATTATGGATATCAAGGATCAATTTTAGCTTTGCTTTTTCATGTGTCTCCCACATGTGAAAAAGTTCAGCCATTTGAATGTATAAGTGGTGAAACCAAGCAAGGATACTCTCGTTCATTGGCATTGCTGGGAGATGGAATGCCTGGTGTTGGTCTTCACTTCAAGACATAACAGAAAACAATAGACATGGAGGAACTTCCAACCTGAGGGGCCTTTTGAGAGATGAGAGACTACCTCCACAGTTAGTGATCTACTTTTGCTAATCACTTTTTAGCGATGAAGTTATCTTTCATAAATGCTCTATTTATTCTCAAGTAATTAATGACAGATCCTTTTCCCTTCTTCACTATTTCTTTCAATATTTGTGCTGAATTTTAGTAGAAACAGTACTAATACCAGTAGGCTTTCTACATTTCTTTAGTCCAGGCTAATCTCTCTTTTCACTCACCCCTGTGCATATTAAAATCATTTACGCTGAGAAAATTACTAGGCTTAAATTACAAATAAAATCCCTGTCATAAAACAATTCAACTTCTACTTATTTCTTCTAAGATACTGGTTGCCCAATGAATAGCTGAAGAAATCTCCCATAAAATCATATGCATCTATGCATTGGTAACATTTGGGAAACCATCCAGTTTGCCTTCTATGAGGATCCCTTTACTTTGAAGTTATTATTTTTTCCTAGATACACTGTTTCCAGTTTTATAATAAGCTAGAGAATATCACACATAATTTAAAAATTGCAAAGGGAACAGTTAATGGTGTTCAATGAATGTCAGTTATCCATGATCTAATCAAGTTATCAGTTCAAAGAGATTTTGCCCAAGGGCAAGAGAATCTATGAGAGGGACAGTCTATTAAAATAAGAAGGGATACTGAGCCCATGTATTTTAGTAGCTGATGTCTAAGAAGAGAAAGGGGTAATTGTGATTACATGTATACTCCTATGATCTATGTCTGTGGAGTCATGGGTCATTAGAAGAGATGAAGTGTGACTTCAGGAAGAACTGACCAGTTGCAGCCATTGTTCTCCATAAGATAAGGCCCCCCTGTCTTCATAGATCCTAGGGATCAGAGAAGTGAGGACAAATGTCACTGTGCACTTCATGATGTCTAAAGATGTCCTCCCACCAGAATTATTACCACTGAGGAAGCATTCACATAAAAAAGATACAATTGCATATTTTGAAGGTCTTTAAGTAATCACTAAAAAAGTTCATATATAGTTAATCACCAGTAATGTAGGCTGACATCTATGGCCTTAAGGTACTTGGAGACCAGCCTAAAATGGGACAGATTGATCATGTGCAGGAAAGAGACCCTGCATGGAATCTCTTTTGTATTTTTACAACAAATCCAGACACGTACTTAAGTGGGAACTCTGAGCTCATATGCAGTGTGGAGTTAAAAGCACAACAGCTGAAAAAATGGCCTCATCACAGAGATGTGAACTAGAACCTACCTTACCCTATGATCAAATCTGGCAGTGAGTTGCCCACAGCTGACCTGGATGTTGACCATCCAGGATAAGAGTCTGGCAGTTTGAACTTCTTAACTGCATGAAGAAGGTCGGTGACACAGTTGGCAGCAGTTCTTATGGGAAAAAACTTGTTTCTGTTGTTCAGGAAACCCACCTGACTTGCACTTGGCCAAAGCTGAAACAGATGTCCAGTTAAATTAAAAAAAAAAAATCCGATTGTAGTCTCCTGGGTTCTCAGTTGTTGGTTTCTAGCATGTCTGGAACCATGTACATATTCCAAGGACAACACATGAGTCTTAAAAATTTAATCTCTGTCAACCTAAACACTGAAAAATCCTTTGAAACTTGTAATTTTCTTCTTAATATTTTTTAGGTAGACAGTGGGATCCTAAGGAAATAGCTATTCATCATCTAAGTTCCTGTCAGACACACCTAATGTTAATATGTATTGTATATATAATATCTATTATCTGTTCAGAGTATTTATATCTTTAACTTTTTAAACTTACAATTTGGGGTTCCTTTTTTTCCATTTTTTAAAATGAACATTATGATGGCAATAGTTTGGTAAATTTGTAGGCTTTGCATAAAACAAGCTTAACATTAAATGTGTGTTTAAATTATCATCTTAAATTTATTGAGTTACTTTGACTATATGGAAACATATATTAGCAAGAAAAATATCCTAGCATTTAGTGAATAAGTGCAACTTTATATGTGAAGTTAGTTTTAATTATCAACCTTAGAGAACCTAGAATCACCTGATCCTTTTTCAGTGAATTATTTACACTGGATTAGCCTGTGGGCTTATCTGTGGAGGGTTGTTTTAATTAAGTTAGTTGATGTGGTTAGACACAGCCCAGTATGGCATCACCATTCTCTAGGTGGTCAGGGCTTGCTGAACTGCCTTAAAGTTGAGGAATCCAGCTGAGCTTAAGCAGGTGAGCACGCATGCATTCACTTTTCTCTGCTCTTGATGTGCTCTATAGATGTGCTATGACTAGCTGTTTGAAGTTCCTTCCTTGACTCCTCTACAACTGTTGACTGTAACCAAGAATTGTAGGATGAAATGAACCCTTTGTGGGTTTTTTTGTTTTGTTTTGTTTTGGTCAAGATGATTTATCACAGCCACAGAAATGACACTAGAACTCTATAGGATTGATTACTCTTCTTTGACTCAAACTGTGAACATTGCAGTTTTTGGTTGCCCCTCTAAGATGTTATTACACTTATATTTTATACTTCTAAGACTTTTCTTTCATTTCATTCAGCTATGCATCATTACCATCTGACACAAGTCTTATACATAACTTATTTAGTAAACAAATGGGTATTAAGAGAAGAGTAAAAGGTTAACTCATTGAGCAAAGATACTCCAAGTTTTGAAAGCAAGTGAATCTGGGAATCTGATAAAAAGGAATTGAAAGTGTATGCTAATGTCATGCAAATACCAGGCATGTTTGAATCACAGTCAAGATTGAGGGCCAACACTTCAATAATTTTTAAATGTTTGTTGTAGATTGATCCTAAAATATGTTCAAAAGACTCCCTTCCTAGCCCGAGGATAGTGTGAGGCTTTCTCTATCAGTCTACCATCAAGGTTGTAATTAAGTCATTGAGTCTGTGGCCTGTATTTATAACTACAATACATGATCAAGGATTATAAACACCAGGAAAGCTGTATTATCACTCTGTCTAATTATCACATTAAGAGAATGACAACAGGGATTCGTTTCATCTCTTACTAGAAAGAAGAAATCTGGCAGGACCTGGGAGTTCACTTTGATGTTGGATTTGTAAAAGAAAGTATCAAAGATGGAACTGTTTTCAAATGGAACATCCGATCCTGGTCTCATCCAGGCAGTCAAGCTTCTTCTGCAACCATCGTGGTTTGCTTTGAAGTGGCATAGCCTAGAATTTGTTAGTAGAATCTATTTATTGCAGGTAAAACAATGAAATTCAAGAGGGTGGAAGAAAAATCAGCAGAGCTCAAAGCCAGCAGCAGGTGTTTATGTTGATCTCTGAAATGTGTAACTTGGTAACAGACACAGACAGTGTGGAGGGCCTGAATAGATCAGGCCTTCTTAAAAGTGGTACCCTGATTTGAATCTCCATGCCATGTTACATTATAATCAAAACCTTTGAAAAACAGAGACAAAAATAAACCTTGAATGTCAGTTCTATCCTTGGGCCATCTTTCAAAGGTCTAATGGAAGATGTTGTTCACATCTCTAGGAGACCAGTGGCATTTCAATAGTGAAAACAGGAATGCAGGTTACACCTTTGGGCTGTCCTTCACAAGCAGAGTTGAGAATATTGCTCTTGCCTCAGGGAAGTTCTTTGTCCAATCTAGTCATAGATGCTAGATCTCATCAATGAGAAGTGTGGAGGAGTGAAGTTTCAAACACTGGACATACCTTTCTTGATTTTCAGTATGATTTTGTGATCTTTGTCTATGTTCTACTTCCAATTCTGGCTCCAACAAGGTTCCTATTTGAGAGACCACTAGTACAGTCAATACTGGAAAGATCTCCCACCCAGGTAAGAGATCACATTTAGATTGCATACCCCACCCACCCAACTCTCATTCAATTATTCCTCCTGTTTTTAAATACCTCATGTCTATAATAAGGCCAGATATAACTTTCCCTATTTTTGTTTCTCTTTTATTTGTTTCTTTTTTCTCTCTCTTCCTTCCTCTCTTTCGTCTTTTCTCTTTTCCTACCCTCCTTCCTTCTTTCCTTCCATTCCTTTTATTTTTCTTTTGATTGGTTTTCCCAAAGAACAGGTTGGCACAGTATTGGAGTTCTTCTTGCCACACTCTTCTGAAGGGTAGAATTATTAATGTTCTAAGATGATTGGAGTTGAAGAAGCAGTTGCTATTTAGCTAACTTATATTCTTTGCATATAGGGACAACTTTTTGATAGTAACTGCTTTTAAAGATAATATTCTACACCAAGCATAGTCATGGAGATTGAGTCTGGTATCCTAAACAAATGGGCTGAGAGTCTACCTATTGAATTAGTTTCTAAGGCCAGTGGGTAGAAATAACAAGTCATTCATACTGCAACAACAAAAACATTGTCCCACTTAATATTTCAAACTTTTTCACTGAAAAAGCTAAAGGTGATTTCAAAGGGAAAATCTCTAATCAGTACCATAATGCCAGGCACAAGAGCTCCAATACAAAACATAACAAATGTGAAAAAAAACTAAGGGCATGTGATTTCTCCAAAATTTATGACTCCTACAGTATGGGCTTCCAGTGATAGTTGGGTTACTGCCTAGAACAACAACAAAAATAAAAGAAAGAAAGAGAGAGAGATAAAGAAAGAAAGAGAGAAATAAAGAAACAAAGGAAGGAAGAAAGAAAATGCAAAAAGGTTAAAAGGCTATAAGTATGTTTAAAGAATAAAGGAGGAAATGAATAAAGTCTTGATTTAATTCAAAGAGAACACAGAGAAGCAGCTGAATGAAATAAGAAAGTTAATATTGGCTATTAAAGTGGAATCCAATAAAGAGATACAAATACTGAAGAAAATCAGACTATAATACTCTAAATGAAAAATTCAGTAGCCAAATAGAAAACTCAGGGGAAAGCATCACCAATAAGAGGAACATAGTGTTAGGGCTTAAAGACAAGTAGAAGAATTGGAACATTTAGATAATGACAAGGATAAGTTAATAAGAAAGTGTGAATAGAACATTTGATATTCCTGGAATATCCTTCAGTGTGGGCTGAACTGATGATCTCAGTTTGAGAACCAGACCCTAGAAGGAATTACCTAACTGACTCCCAAAACTGTCCTCTCCATATTCATACACACATTAACAATAGCAATAAATTGTTGAAGAAGGGTCTTATCCCGGATTGGATAATAAAAGTAAATGACAGCCTGAAACTAGGCAGAGAGAGCAGTAAGGCAGGACTTCATGGTAGGAAGACAGGAACTCTGGGAAGAAGAAAGAGGATGGCCATGAGACACAAGACTCAAGAGGAGACAGATGTGACTATAGGCTTGGATGGTATAAATAGACATGTGGTTGGATGGGGCTAGGTGGGGTTGGGTTAGATGAGAGTCTGCCCAGCTAAGGCCTAAGTTTTGAAATGTTGAAAGGTCCTAATATTTTTATTTTTATGACTGAAGGGCCACTCAGGGTCTTACAACAATACACTGATGAATCCTACAACAACAATAAATAAAGAGAAATTCTTTGATGGTCTACCTAGTTGCTTTGAAGGGCTAGCAAGACTTTTATATGAGTGCATATAAAAGATCAGTGGATCTTACACCATGTCATTCCAGTTATGGCAGCAGATACCAAAAAATCAACAAGTTATATTGAATTTTTAAAGTAAGAAATAAGAAATTCTTCCTCCCCCTTTAAGCTTGTTGACCCTTTGTAGAGAAATGTTAATCCACCAACATGGATTCTCTAGTAAGAGATCACATATAAGGACCTTCTAGGTCTGTCTAATCTGACTGGAATGACATACCTTTAATCCCTCTGGCTGGAATAGACACATTCTTAGTACATACTTTCAATCCCAAACAATGAAGGTAAAGTTAGTTGGTAAAAGGAAACAGCCATGTTTGAAAGTGACATCTAATTGAGGGGCAGACAAAGTGATAAATCAGAGAAAGATTTAGCAGAAGGAGTCAGAGATTGTAATATGCCCAACACTCAGGAGGACAGTCAGGAAAGGGAGATGACTTAAGAGAGAAATGGAGGTAGGGGAAGAATTGCGTCAACTCAGTCAGTTTTGGAAGTTCAGTTGAACAGCAATTTCAGTTGAATTCAGTGAGTAGAGAGGCAGTGCAGTGGAGTTGAGTTCTTGGTAGTTAGTTGGTGGAAGTTCAGTTTGTGGAGTTCAGAAGCATTTTTTTCTTTTTCTTTATTTTTTGGTTTTTCAAGACAGGGTTTCCCTTTGTAGCTTTGTCTGTCCTGGACTTGCTTTATAAACTAGGCTGGCCCCAAACTCACAGAGATCTGCCTGCCTCTGCCTTCCCATGCTGGGATTAATGGCGTACACCACCACACCTGGCTCAGAGGCAGTTTTAACCAGGAAAGTTTTACAGAGACAGGTTGTAGAGAAAGCAAGATAGAAACAGGTGAAGACACAATGAGCCACAGAATGAGAAGGAGCCTGAATATTAGAACAGATTGGAAGATTTAGTATGAGTCCAAGCAGAATAATGCAGTCAGAAGCTCAGAGAAGCAAGTTTGAATCAGTCAGCTTGGAGAGGAATTTGAGCCAGAAGAGCTGAAATGAACCAGCCAGCCAGAATTAAAAAAGAGCCAAAAAGGTAAGCTACTTAACAATAAGCCTCCAGGACTACAATTACATCTGGTAAATAAAAGTTACTTTTATAAACCATCACATCTATGTATGTATGTATGTATGTATGTATGTATGTATGTATGTATGTATGTATCTATCTATCTATCTATCTATCTATCTATTATGTATCTATCTGCCTATTTATCATCTGTCATACTGTAGTGCTTCTGTTTTAGTTAGTGCTGTTAAGAATAGTGAACTACTAAAAGCATCTTTACATGTCACACACTACCCAAATGCACACATCTCTCTAGTCACAGCACAGTAGTCAGACAAGCATTTCCCCACTTCTGATCTCATCTTAAGGGTCTTTGCTTCAGAATCAGTACTTCATAGGAAAACCAGAAATGTCTACATTAGTCTACAAGACTCTGTATCACCTGAAATTCCTCTTTCACTCCTTTTCTGATCAGTCCTTTTCCTTGCTGGAAATGGGGAAGGCACCTTCCCATACAGCATGCAGTCCTTCACAGTTGCTCTCTGGGCCTACATGGGTGTACTTCTGCTACCTCCCAAACTTATTCATTCTATTTTCTGATTTCAAATGAGTCTTAAGTCCTAAAGGAAAGCTTTCTCTAGTTCTTCTCCACCTTCACTTTAATAACACTATCTACTTATTAACATTTATCACAGTTGGAACTTTCTTTTTTTTAATTGACATCTATTTCAAATATCTAAAAAGAACAGAATTCATGGAATCTTAGAGATGAGAGGAAGGGAGAGGAGAATTCCTGGGAACTCACGTGCCAGTTATCAGGTTAGTTCAAAAGTGATTTTGGTTCTTGCACTTCTGGAATTTGCCATTTGATATTAGAAGATATTATTAATAACTGGTTATTTTATACATAATTTTTTCTTTTTTTATAATTTATTTTTTATTTCTTCAAGTTACATCTCAATCACAATCCCCTCCCTACTCCACCCTCCAGTCCCACCCTTCCACCCTCTTCCCCCTCAATCCCCATCCTCTACCCTTTTTTTTTAGTTTAAAGTATATCTTTTTCCCACCAACAGCTCACTCTTTCAGTCCAACAAATGGTTCTTTCTCTTATAACAATAAATACAATACAAAACAACAGAAATAAATAGGCCACAATTATGAGAGTTATATGGCTTAGCATACATTCCCAATGTCCAATCCATATGTATTTGGCACTTGACTTTAACATTCTCCATGAGTTTATCTAACCATCTCCATGAGTTTAAAGTTCTCTATCTAACTCAGCTTTCATACTAACTTGCATCACCATTTAAAAAACATCTTCTTAGATCCAGAACACCCTCTTGATTCCTAAACAACTCAAAATTTAACTATGAGACTCTAGCTATCTATTCTTCAACCACCTCAGAGACCTGAGAGGGATAAATATATCTGATTATATAGGAAGTACAGGGCCCGCAGCTTCCACAACTAATGACATACCAGTGGCTACCTGTACAGTTCCCATTTTTGATATTGAGACATGTTAGCTCCTGATACCACCCCCTATTCTAATCCAAGTAGAAGATGAGCATTGAAGAATCTCCAGTGGGAGATGGTTGAATTAGTGGCATGCCTATCTCCCGGCAAGAAAACCCCTTGCTTCAACTGTAGACAGAATGCTGTCCAAAAAGGACAAAACTTGAAAGCAGCTAAGTCGACAGCCTAGTTCTGCCAAGACAGGGTAGGTAAGTCCTTCATAATTCCTGCTCTACAATCAATGTCTATCAGAGAAACGGGGCCAAATGGCTGAAGATTGATGCTGTAATGTATGGAGAGAAAATTTTATACATAATTTAAATGCACTTTTCCTTACTTTTGCATATTACTTGCTTCCTTTATTTTTTTATTGTTTGACAGTTTTCTACATTGTATAATGAACTAAAGGCATTTTTGCCCCACTCCCCTCCCTTATTTCTCTCTCTCCCAATGATATTTCTTAGCAACCTATCCTCCATTTTATTTTTTTAATGTTTATTTATTACTTCAGGTTACATCTCCATCATTGTATCTTCTTTCCACCCCTCCCAGTCCTGCCCTCTCATCCTCTACTCCCTATCTCTTCCAACCCACTCCTCCGAAGTGGAATGTTCCTGCATATCAGTTCCCCACCCCAGTTCAGCAGGGCCAAGAACCTCCTCATACACTGGGAACCTACAAGGCAGCATCACTAGGGCAAAGTGTCTCATGGACAGGTAAAACAGTCTATGTTCATGTTCCCTTTGGTCCATCGGATGTAGCATACTTATGCTATACTATATGGCTAAAAATCCTATTATAAGTGAATAGATGCCATGAGCATCCTTCTGAGCCTGGGTTAGCTCACTAAGGATGAGCTTCTCTAGTTTCATTCATTTGGCTACAAATTGCATGATTTCATTGTTTCTGATGGCTGAGTAGTATTCCTTTGTGTAGCTGTACCACAGTTTTTTTTTTTTTTTAATCCATTCCTCAGTTGAAGGACATCTGGGTTGTTTCCAGTTTCTAGCTATTACAAATAAGGCTGCTATGAAGACAGATGAGGAAACTTCTTTGTGGTTTGGTGAGAAATCTTTTGGATATATACCCAAGGTGTTATGACTAGATCTTTAGGTAGAGCTATTCCAAGTTTTCTAAGATAGCTCCAGACTGGTTTCCCTAGTGGTTGTACATGTTTGCACTCTCACAAGCAATGGAGGAGTGTTCCCCTTTCTCTACACCCTCCCAGCATGTGCTGTCATTTGAGTTTTTGATCTTAGCATTCTGGCAGGTGTGAGATGGAATCTCAGAGTCATCTTGAGTTGCATTTCTCTGATGATTAAGGATGCTGAGCATTTCTTCAAGTGTCTCTCAACCATTAGGGGTTCCTCCTTTGTGAATTCTCAGTTTAGCTCTGTTCCCCATCTTTTGATTGGATTATTTGGTTTCCTATCATTTAATTTCTTGAGCTTTTGTAAATTTTGGATATTAGCCCTCTGCCAGATGTGGGGTTGGTCTTTTCCCAATCTGTAGGTTGCTGTTTTGTTTGAATGATGGTGTCTTTTCACTTATAGAAGCTTTTCAGTTTCATGATGTCCCATTTATTGATTGTTATTCTTAGATCCTGAGCTGTTGGTGTTCTGTTCAGGAAGTTGTCACCTGTGCCGATGAGCTCGAGGCTTTTACCCACTTTCTCTTCTATTAGATTTAGTGTGTCGGGCTTTATGTTAAGGTCTTTGATCCTCTTGGACTTCAGTTTTGTGCAAGGTGATACATACGGGTCTAAATTCATTCTTTTACATGTCAACATCCAGTTAGACCAGCACCATTTGTTGAAGATGCTCTCCTTTTTCTATTGTAAGTTTTTGGCTTCTTTGTCAAAAATTAAGTGGCCATAGGTGTGTGGGTTAATTTCTGGGTCTTCAATTCGATTCCATTGATCCACTGTTCTATTTGTATACCAATACCATGCTGTTTTTATTACTATTGCTCTGTAGTACAGCTTGAAATCTGGGATGGTGATACTGCCAGAAGTTTTTTTTATTGTACAGGATTGATTTAACTATTCTGGATTTTTTGTTATTCCATATGAAATTGAGAATGATTTTTTTCAAGGTCTGTAAAGAATTGTGGTGGTATTTGATAGGAATTGCATTGAATCTGTATATTGCTTTTGGCAGAATGGCCATTTTTATTATGTTGCCCCTACCTATCCATGAGCATGGGAGGTCTTTCCATCTTCTGATATCCTGTTTGATTTCTTTCTTCCAGGACTTGAAGTTCTTGTCCTACAGGTCTTTCACTTGCTTGGTTAGAGTTACCCTCAGTTATTTTATATTGTTTGTGGCTATTGTGAAGGGTGTTGTTTCCCTAATTTCTTTCTCAGCCCATTTATTTGTTGTATAAAGAAGGGCTTCTGCAGGTAAGTCGACAGCCTAGCTCTGCCAAGACAGGGTAGGTAAGTCCTTCATAATTCCTGCTCTACAACCAATGTCTGTCAGAGAAATGGGGCCAAATGGCTGAAGATTGATGCTGTAATGTATGGAGAGAAAATGGGAACTGTCCAGGCAGCCACTGGTATGTCATTTTTTAGTTTTGGAAGCTGCAGGCCCTGCACTTCCTATATAATCAGATATATTTATCCCTCTCAGGTCTCTGAGGTGGTTGAAGAATAGATAGCTAGAGTCTCATAGTTAAATTTTGAGTTGTTTAGGAATCAAGAGGGTGTTCTGGATCTAAGAAGATATTTTTAAAATTATGAGGCAAGTTAGTATGAAAGCTGAGTTAGATATAGACCTTTAAACACATGGAGATGGTTAGATAGTAGAATGTTAAAGTCAGGTGCCAAATACATATGGACTGGACATTGGGAATGTATGCTAAGCCATATAACTCTTATAATCGTGGCCTATTTATTTCTGTTGTTTTGTATTTTATTTATAGTTATAAGAAAAAGAACCATTATTTGGACTGAAAGGGAGAGCTGTTGGGGGGAAAAATAAATACCTTAAACTAAAAAACAAAAAAAAAAGAAGAGAAGAGGATGGTGGGGCTGAGGGGGAGGAGGGTGGAAGGGTGGGACTGGAGGGGGGAGTAGGGAGGGGATTGTGATTGAGATGTAACTTGAAGAAATAAAAAATAAATTATTTAAAAAAAAAAAGAAGGGCTTCTGATTTTTTTTCTGAATTAATTTTGTATCCAGCACTTTGCTGAAGGGAGTTCTCTGGAGGAATTTTTGGGTTAGCTTCTGTATACTATCATATCATCTGCAAATAGGGTAATTTGACGTCTTCATTTCCAATTTGTATCCTCTTGATCCTCTTTAGTTGTCTTATTGCTCTAACAAGAACTTCTAGTACTATGTTGAAGAGATATGGTGACAATGGGCATCCTTGCCTTGTCCCTGAGTTTAGAGGAAATGATTTAAGTGTCTGTTCATTTAGTTTGATGCTGGTGACTGGCTTGGTGTATATTGCCTTTATTATTTCTAGGTATGGTCCTTGTATGTCCATTCTCTCCAGGACTTTTAGCATGAATGGATGTTGGATTTTGTCAAATGCTTTTTCAGCATCTAGCAAGATGATCATGTGTTTTTTTTTTTCTTTCATGGTCTTTGTGTAGTGAATTACATTGATAGATTGTTGTATATTGAACCATGCATGCATTCCTGGGATGAAGCCTACTTGTTCATGGTGTATGATACTTTTGATGTGTCTTGGATTCGGTTTGCCAGTATTTTATTAAGTATTTTTGCATCTATGTTCATGAGGGAGATTGGTCTGAAGTTCTTTTTCTTTGTTGGGTCTTTGTGTGGTTTTAGGAATCAGGATGACTGTGGCTTCATAGAATGAGTTTGATAGTGTTCCTTCTGTTTCTGTTTTGTTGAAGAATTTGAAGAGTATTGGCATTAGCTCTTCTTGAAGGTCTGGTGGAATTCTGTGCTGAAACCATCAGGCCTTGGCCTTTTTTTGGTTGGGTGATTTTTAATGACTGTTTCTATTTCTTTACGGGTTATAAGGCTGTTTAATCTGTTAACTTGATCTTGATTTACCTTTGGTAGTTGGAATCTATCAAGAACATTGTCCATTTCACTTAGGCTTTCAAATTTGGTGGAGTACAGATTTTTAAAGTAGGACCTAAAGATTCTCTGGATTTCTTCCATGTCTGTTGTTATTTCTCCCTTTTCATTTCTGATTTTGTTGATTTGGGTTTTTTCACTCTGCCTTTTAGTTAATTTGGCTAAGGGTTTGTCATTTTGTTGATTTTTCTCAAAGAACCAACACTTCCTTTCATAAATTATTTGAATTGTTCTTTTTATTTCTAAGTTGTTGATTTCAGCCCCAAGTTTGATGATTTCCTGCCTTTTACTCCTCTTGGGAATGTTTGCTTCTTTTTTTCCAGTTCTTCCAGTTGTGCTGTTAATTTGCTAATATGAGCTGTCATGATTTTCTTTTTGAAGGCACTTAGTGCCATGAACTTTCCTTATAGCACTTCTTTCAATGTGTCCTGTAGGTTTGGGTTTGTTGTACCTTCATTTTTTTTTTCATTTTTAAGAAGTTTTTGATTTCCTTCTTCCATGACCCATTGCTCTTTCACTAGAGAGTTGTCCAATTTCTATGAATGTGTATGCCTTCTATTTTTTTTTCTGTTGTTGTTGAAGTCCAACTTTATTCCATGGTATTCTGATAAGATGCAAGGAATTATTTCAACTTTCTTGTATCTGTTGAGGCATGCTTTGTGTCCAACTATATGGTCAATTTTGGAGGAGGTTCCATGTGTTGCTGAAAAAAAATTGTATCCTTTTGTGTTTGGGTGAAAGATTCTGTAGATATCTGTTAGGTCCATTTGGTTCATGGCTTCTGTTAGGCTCATTATTTCTCTGTTTGGTTTCTGTCTCAATGACATGTCCATTGTTGTGAGTGGGGTGTTGAAGTCTCCCACACTAATGTGTGTGTATCAATGTGAGTTTTAAGCTTTAGAAGAGTTTCTGTTGCAAATATGGTTGCCCTTGTATTTGGAGCATAGATATTAAGCATTGAGATGTCGTCTTAATGAATTTTTCCTTTAAGGAGTATGTCGTGCCCTTCCCTATCTTTTTTATTAACTTCAGTTGAAAGTCTATTTTATTTGATATTATTATGGTTACTCCAGCTTGCTTTCTGGGCCCATTTGCTTGGAAAACCTTTTTCCAGCCCTTTACTCTGAGGTAGCGTCTATCTTTGTCAGAGAGATGTGTTTCATGTAAGCAGCAAAATGTTGGGTCTTATTTGCAGGTCCATTCTGTCAGCCTGTGTCTTTTTACTGGGGAGTTGAGTGCATTGAAGTTGATGGATATTAATGACCAAAGGTTGTTATTTCCTATTATTTTGATGTAGGTGTTGGTTGTGTGTTTCTTTTGGTTTAGCTACAGTGGAGGTTTTCTTTCTTTCTTTCTTTTTTTTTTCTTCCTCTGTTTTCCTGGGTATAGTTATCTTCACTGGGTTGGGATTTTCCTTCTAGGATCTTCTGTTGGGCTAGATTTGTGTGTAGATACTGTTTAAATTTGATTTTGTCATCGAATATCTTGTTTTCTCCATCTATATTGATAGAGAGTTTTGCTGGATATAGTAGACTAGCTAGGCACCTATGATCTCCTGGGCTTGTAGAACATCTGCTCAGGCCCTTCTGGCTTTTAAAGTTTCTGAGGAAAAGTCAGGTGTAATTCTGATGGGTCTGCCATTATATGTTACTTGACCTTTTTCTCTTACCACTTTTAATATTCTTTCTTTGTTCTGTACAATTGGAGTCTATTCGGTTTCGTATTCTGTATGCCTCTTGGGATTTTATTGCCATCTCTTTCTTTAGGTTTGGAAAGTTTTCTTCTATGATTTTGTTGAAGATGTTTCCTGGACCTTGAAGTCGGGAGTCTTCTCTTTCTTCTATGCCAGTAATTGTTAGGTTCCATCTTTTCATTGAGTCCTTGATTTCTTGGATGTTGTAGGAGAGAACTTTTTTAGATTTCTCATTTTCTTTGGTTATTGTGCTGATTTCTTCCATTGAATCTTCCATGCCTGAGATTCTGTCTTCTATCTCTTATATCCTATTTTTGATACTCATGTCGGTAGTTCCTGTTCTCTTCCCTTGATTTTCCACCTCCAGGTTACCTCAGTTTGTGTTTTCTTTATTACTTTCACTTCCAATTTCAAGTCCTTCATTTTGCAGAGAAATGCTTTAACAACAATAGGACACAGAAAATCCTCCAAGATTTTACTGATGCCTAAAGCATGATTTTTTTATGCTATAATAATAAACAAGCTATAACTCATTGATTAAAACAGTTATTGGTTGATTAATAAAGACAAAGCATATTTATATCATTATAATGATATAAAATTCTTGGTCAGAAAACCCAGTTTGTCTTTTAGCAACCATGTAGCCTGGCATATGTAGCAGTGAACAAAAGACCTTGTCTCAAGTGAAGGGGGAAGGAAATGACCAACACTCAATGCTTTTCTCTGCCACATGCTTGTGTCTTGTTTCTGGTACACATACACACATACACTATTGCTAAAACACACACACACACACACACACACACACACACACTTGCTAAAATTCTTTTTCAGGAAGAAACATAGGCAGAATTCTACCAAAGTTGACAGTAGGGAACCACTCAGTTTATAAGGCTTCCTTTCAGAGCATAGCTAGGTGAAGGTTTACTTACAGTGGTATAGGCACTCCTAACTCAACTTAACTTACCACACCTGAAAAAGCCTTATATAGCAGAGATAAAGGATTCCCCGTACTTGAATATAAGGAGCCCTCACCTGCCTCCCTATAGGTGAGTACCTTCCTTATATAACATATAGCTGGTAGGATGTAGGAAGCACCTGGAATCTCAGGTAAGAATCTCCTGCCCTACTCTGCCCCCCTGTGAGGGTAAATAATAATAAGTCAAACTGAGATGATCTTTTTCTGGGGGCAGTGCAGCTAAACTCCCCAAAATGGTAGTTACTTGGATTAGAAGACAGTCACTACATATGCAATTTTTTTTGAGACATCATACATGATCAATGAGTATTACACCACTCTCACCTGTCCTTCCCCTCCAAGCTCCTCTTAATTCCCAATCTAAATTCACAGTTTCTTCTTTAGTTACATATATATAATTATATGTAATTAATTATTGTATTATATAATCACACAATGTATAATATGCCTATATAACAATATAATTGCAATATGATTGTAATAATTATTAATAATTTATAATATATGTATATGCAAACCACTGAGCCCATTTAGCATTGCTATATGGTGATGTGTCCAAGGCTCTCCACTTGAAATTGGGCATTATATTCAGGAACTCCTCCCTGGAAGAAACCAATTCTCCTTCCCTCAGAAGCAATTGACCAACTATAACTCTTCTATGGATGCATCCATGTGGAATTTTCCATGCCCACATGTCATCTAATGTTATCATTATGCAGGTATTGCTTAGGGAACCATATTGTTGAATTTTTATGTGTACATTTCTTGTGCCATGCCATGTCTAGGAGATGCATCCAGCAACAGATATATTGGAACCCTGACTATTATAATCTTTTGCCTCATTTCCTTGTTTCTTTTTTTTTTCTTTCTTTTTATTTTTGTGTGTTTTGTTTTGTTTTTTTTTACTGGAGCCTTCAGTATAGAGGTTACATTGCAGATGTATCAGTTGAGGTTGCAGACTCCACAGTCCCTTATTCTCTGCATTTGGATCAGTTATGGATATCTGTAATAGTCTACATCTGCTCATGTAATGAAAATATTTTGCTTTTGCTTTTAAGCTTTATTGTACTATATTCATATCAGAGGCAGAGAGTTATTTCAAAAATTTTGTATTTGTTGAGATTTTATTTATGCTAATCTGTGGTCTATTTTATAGAAAGTTCCACAGATTGCTGAGTAGAAAATTTTCTATTCTTTGGTGTTTGGGTAGACTATTATGTAGATAGCAGTTAGGTCCATTTAATGAGTGATTTCATTTAATTATGATGTCTCTCTGTTTAGTTTTTTGGCCAGATAACCTGTCTTTAAGAGAAAATGGGGTATGTAAATCACCTTCTATTATTCAGTGGAGGTTAATACGTGTCTTGAAGTCCAGAAGTACACTTTTCATAGAATTAGGTGTGCCTGATCTTTGTGTGTATATGGATTTCATTCCTTAGTTCATTCAGCTAATAAGAATCTTTAATTGGAGAACTGAGAGGAATAATACATTACATTATTATTCAAAGGTGTGTGTTTTTTGCTCTCACATTTTGCTTTTTATATTCTTAGTCCTATTTTGTGTTTCAACAATTATAGCTTCATTTTTTTTTCTTTCTTTTGGTTCTTGACAATGCTTATTCATCTTTTAAGTCTGAAGTATTGCTCCATTATTCTTTGTAGGACTGGTTTGGGGAATGCTTATCTTACGCTGCTTATATTATGAAAAGTTTTCCTTTCTTCTTCAACTATGTGCTGGTAATTTTGGCAGGAAAAGTAGTCTGAATTGGCATCTGTGTTATTAGAATTTGGAGTACACTTCTCGATGCTTTTCTGGTTTTTAATTTTTTTATTATGAAGTCAGTTGTTTTCTGATGTCTTTCGTTAATTTAGGAAAGTTTTCTTCTATAATCTTGTTGAAGATCTGATCTCTGCCATTGATCTGGAATTCTTCATGTCTGCATACAATTCATAGATTTGGGTTTTTTAATGATGATTCAAATTTTCTGCATATTCTATGTGTGCAAATACTGTGTGACTGAGTCTAGGGCTAGGTATTGGGTCTAGTGCAGATGGGTGATGATTTGACAAATTCACTAGACTAACCCAGTACACAAGATTATGATCCAGGCTAGACCTGATCATTATGGATAGTATTAGTGGGGTGCAAAGGTGGCTTGCTGCACTGGGTGGACATATGGGATCTTTCTCTTTGCCTTGCATGTGTACCCTATTGCATACCTAAAACTCTTGGTTTCAGGCAAAGTATTCATGGTTCCATAAATATGAAGAGTTATGTACTCCAGGAAGAATGATTGATGCTTCCCAGGAGGTTCTGCCCCCTTCTCGTTGAATTAGCACTGTCTTATAACACCACCTATCACATTATTTTTAGGCTTCTTTGTGTTTTTTAAAATTAAATTTCTTCCATTTAAATTCAGCACTCATAAAAGCTGACATAGCACACATGATACAAAATATTTTAAACGATAAAAACTTACTGCATAAATAACTATTAAGCATATATACATGTAATTTTTATTACATAGCATGCCAAAATGAAATTTCATGATTTAAAATATTGTATTAAATATCTTGCGATTCTGTGATGTCCTGACACTGGCTAACAACATGGATCTCTAGCTGTGTTCTTTATGCACTGTTGATCATCTAGTGAGTGGATTCTCTTTCTGTGTACTATTGGTCTTGCCTGGGGTCTGTCCAAGACCCCAGCCCACCCAAGGCACCTTCACACTCCCAAGCATAGTTCAGGTTTCACTACTGGTAAAACACTAAGTGAAGAAGTGATTGTTCAGAAAGTTTGTTTCAGTTATGTGGATTGTCAGTCTAGCATCTTAACTCTCAACGCATGACCATTTGGGGGTTTTAGAGTGCTATAAGACAGAAAGCCCACACGTATAGGTACTGTAAACAACTTTGAGACTGCTTGAATCATACTAGGTGTTTTGCTGGATATTTTTTTGTCAACACAATTAGAGTCATCAGGGAAGATGTAACCTCAATCAGAGGCAATTGATTCTGGACATGTCTGTGGGCATTTTCTTAGTTAATACTTGATGTATGATGATCTAGCCCACTTTGGCTGGTGCCATCTCTAGGCAGGTGGGCTAAAGTATTTAAGAAAAGTAGTTGAACAAGCCACTAAACAGCATTGCTCTATATTCTCTGCTTTGTTTTGTTTTCTGCTTCAAGCTCCTGCTTGCTGAACAACTATTATTTCAGATCCCCAGTGCTCATGTAAAAAGTTGGGTCTGGAAGCATGTGCCTGTAAGCCCAGAGCTAGAGGAGGTTGTTGAGGGAAGGTCTAATATTGTTTCTGATACATTGAATTCAATGCTGAGATCTGGTTACTGCCCCTTCTGAGGCATTCTCTTGATTGGTTAATAAAAGTCGCTATGGCCAATTAGCTGGGCAGAAAGATTATAGGAAGGTGGGACTTCCTCAGATCAGCACAGGACTTCCTCAGATCAGCACAGGAACTCAGCACACACACAGACTCTCTCTCTTTCTGCCGGGAGACACAGAAGGAGATAGACGATTGGAGAATTGCTGGAAGGTACTCACAGACACATGGTGATTTGGAATTAGGTGATCTGATCCGGGTTAACTTAGAGTAGCTAACTGAGAGTCTACCCAGCTAAGGGCTAAGCGTTAAAATATTAAAAGGTCTTGGTGTGTTTAATTATTGGGGAAAAGACTGTGGCGGCTTATAGGCCCTCAGTCCAAGCAGTCCCAGGCTGTTGGATTCCCAGATTCCCCTTGAACCCAGGCAAATCTCCTGCCAAGCCGCTGGTAATTCTACCAGCCTAATATAACAACTTACATTAATTAACAGAGTTTAGGTTATAGGTGGTGTAGGCCACCTTTGGTCCCGGGGCTCTTTCTCCAAGATAAGTTAGGCAGCTGGTTAAGGTACTCAGGCCAGGCCGCCTGCTCCTCTGCCAAGCTGCCGGCTACTCCGCCGGCCTAATATTACAGTATACTTACAAATAATTACATTAATTAATTAATTTTCAGTTTTCAGGTGGCGCCTAATGTGGGGCGCCATTTGTACAAATAATTAATTAAATTGTTTACCAGTATTTATATTATATTTAATTGGTTCGGCGCTAATCCTTAACGATTCATTATAAAAGAACACACAGAGACACAGGATGGATTTTAACAAGGCTAGGCCTGGGTTGTGCAATATTGGCCCATCTAAGCTAGCTCTTAATTCTATTACCCAAATGTGACCCCATATATACATACGTCCCCTTGAACCGCCATTCTCCACACTAGCCGATGTTCCAGGCCATGTGGCATGAGGTTCTTTTTTCTAACCCATGGCATGTGTCTTGTTCTTCCTCCTACTGCTGGCTGGAATGGCTTAATTCTCTGTCTAAAGCACAGGCTTCCTGCTCTAATCTCAGGAAGTCCCACCTTTCTCTGTCTTTGCTCAATCTCGGGCCTTGGCATTTTATTTAACCAATCAGAGTCAATGTAAGTAACAGGCAGCAAGCAGGACCAATTAATTAACATTTAGAATGCTTAACACTACCCCAACAGGAGGTGGCAACTGGAGGAACCTAGGGACAGTCAGATTGCCCTGTCTACCTCTTGCTTCCACACATGTACATAAAGGTACATATTTATACAGAGGCACATCTGTACACACACATGAATACATATACTACACACATGCATACACACAAACACACACACACACACACACACACACACACACACACACACACACACA
>CAJQZJ010033945.1:634377-660730 GCA_907164525.1 Lophiomys imhausi
TCTTCTTCTTCTTCTTCTTCTTCTTCTTCTTCTTCTTCTTCTTCTTCTTCTCCTTCTTCTCCTCCTCCTCCTCCTCCTCCTCCTCCTCCTCCTCCTTCTTTTCTTTTTCTTTCTTCCTTCTCCCTGTCCTCCTCCTCTTCTTTGTGTTTAACACTTAAATAGATTTGATATGCAATTAATTCTCTCAGTGACATTGCATCTTTTAAAAATGTTCAGTTTTATAAATCCAAGGGACTCATTCTTATTCCAAAATTGTCATTAAACCCCCATGCTTCAAAGAGCTAACTACCTCCACAGTTTGTCCCCTAGCCCTATTCCCAAAGAAGACTTCTTTTCACTGCTTCCTATAGTGAATTTTAGTTCTTGGCTACTTTTCTCTGCTCCTCAGAATTTGTTTCACAGTCTTTTTGTGTATTGGCATTGTATTTGTCTTCTTTTGTCCAGAATATATGCTTGATTTATTATAGGGTGTTCCTGGGTCATTATAGCAACAAAGCTGTCTGAAATGTACATATTCAATATATTTTTCTAAGTCACAAGAGGAGATTCTATAAAGTAACAATAACAGTATAATCCAAAATTATTTCCACAAAGCATTACAATAAAGCACAACTACTTCACCCTTTTGCTTTCTCTTTTTTTTAATTTTTTTAAAATAATTTATTTTTTTTTCTTCAAGTTACATCTCAGTCACAAACCCTTCTCTATTCCCCCTTCCTATCCTGCCCTTCCACCCTCTTCCCCCCAGCAGTTTCCCCTTTCAGTCCAACAGATGGTTCCTTCTCTTATAACAGTAAATACTGTACAAAACAACAGATATAAATATGTCACATTTATGCTAGTTAAATGGCCCAGTATATCTTCCACTTTATACATATTTGGCCCCTGACTTTAACATTCTACTATCTAACTATCTCCATGAGTTTAAAGCTCTATATCTGACTCAACATTCATACTAACTTGCAACACACTTTTAAGAGTAACTTCTTAGATCTATAACACCCTCTTGATTCCTAAACAACTCAAAATTTAACTATGAGACTCTAGCTGTCTATTCTTCAACCACCTCAGAGACCTGAGAGGGATAAATATATCTGCTTATATAGGAAGTGCAGGGCCTGCAGCTTCCAAAACTAAGAAATGACATACCAATGACTGCCTGGACAGTTCCCATTTTCTCTCCATACATTCCTGCATCAGTCTTCAGCCTTTGGGTCCTGTTTCTCTGACAGACATTTGTTGTAGAGCAGGGATTATTAAGGACTTACCTACCCTGTCTTAGCAGACCTTGGCTGTCAACTTCCCTGCTACCAAGTTTTGTCCTTTTTGGACAGCAGTCTGTCTGCAGTTGGAGCAAGGGGTTTTTTAATGCCAAGAGATAGGCTTGCCACTAATTCAACCATCTCACAGGAGATTCTTTGATGCTTATCTTCTACTTGGAGTAGAATAGGGGATGCTGTCAGGAGCTGATATGTCTCGATATCAAAAAAAAGAAAATCTTAATTTAAGATAACATCTTTGAGTGCCATATTCTGCAGATCTCTTGGGGTTTTTGAAGATGCCCTATCCATCTCTTGTATTTAGATAAGCAAATGTTGCTTGTCTCTTAACAACTTGATTACAGGGTAGTTTAGAGAATATCTGCGATAGACTGTCATAGTAGCTAACAAAGTGACATGTTTGAGTGACTAGGAGTTTGTTTTACTTAGCTATCCTAGACGTTTTAGACGGTTGGTATCAAGAGACCAGAGCTTCACATTTTATTTTTAAGTATCTCTAGGTATGATACCATTAGGAAGCGTTACCTTTTAATTTTGTATCAATATACAAAGATCTACAATTGTGGTTAAATATACTCTTAATTATGTATCAATATACAAAGATCAATGCCTATGTAGCCCAATACAATCTTAATATTACGTCCATATACAAGGGTCAATACCATTGCGGCCAACTATAATCTTAATTTTGTATCAATATACAAAGATCAATACCGATGTAATCCAATACAATCTTATTTTTGCACAATAAACAATGGTCAATACCACTTTAGCCGAATATACTACTAATTTTGTATCAATATACAAAGGTATAAGGGCATATTCAATAATCTGCCTCTTCTTCTTGGACCTTCCTGTGCTATGTCTATGTCTCCTTTTTCTCAAGCCTATGCACTCCTACATAGGAGAGGAAGAAGAATACAGAAAAGGAAAAGTAGGAAATCCCTGGGGCTAACCTCCAAAACCCATTAAACAGGACCATTTATCAGCTTGTACTCCCTTCCCCTAAATATCAGAGTTTTCAGTTATCCTTCAAATAACCAAAAAGAAGGGCGGAGAAATACCCTCCTCACCCTCTGGGCATGGGACGTCGCTCTCTTAAAGTGACTTCCTGCTGATTTGGGTCGTAGTAAACCTGTTTGGGGCCCGAACCCAAATGGAAAAAATGGTTAAAAATGTTAGTACAATCCTTTTATGTTCAGTCCTTCTGTTCTCAGCTGTTCAGATGACCTAAGGAGTTTGTAGGCAGAAGCTGATCTTGCAGGCTTCACTGAGGTTCCTGCCGGGGCATTGTGTAGAGCTGAACGGTCCCAGCGACATTGGATTGCCGTGGTTGCAGGCCCCCGATGGAGACAGCTATTGAGGAAGTCTGCCAGGCTGAATCAACTGGGTCACTCGTCCTCCTTGGTGCCTGATTGTGCTCTCTGCTGAGGTTTCCGCTGTCCAGCTTTCCCCGGGCTACCCGAATGGACGCTTCGATTCTCCTGGAAAGATAAGAACAGAGCCCTGCCCCAATCCCAACCCTGGGACAATTACCCTCTTTTTTGGGGGGGGGGGGCTAGGTAATACTTCTCCTGAAGCAGATTTGGCCTTCCAACAACATACAAAGCGTTATCTTTCAATCCGGGTTAAAGAAGAAATCATTCTGTCACCTTGGAGCTAAACCAGCTCCAGTGTATATATTTTGAGATCCAAAAGGACAATCTGCCTGCATCAAAAAGGCCTTTTGTGAGTAGCCTCCAAACCTAGGTCCCTCCAAATCCCATGTGTGTGTCTCTGAACTCTAATTATTGGGATCAGAGACCTGTGGTTCTCATCTGAAGAGATCAAAGATGTGTTCCACCACTCCTGGATCGAAGTCTTTCTCTATTTAGAGTTTGCCCTGCATCAGGCTGACCCTGAGCTCCGAGATCTGCCCATTTCTGTCTCCAGTGTGCTGGGAGCTGGGACTAAGGGTGTACTCTTCTTGAATGGTGGGACCAAGAGTATGCATCCTCACCACCCCGCTCCATATGACTCCAGAATACATAAGACCACCAACTCTACGGTGCTCCCCCGTCTCCTCTGAAGTCAAAGGCCTGGGCCAACACCACAATTCTCTTGTATTTTACCTTAGTTCCACATCTTCTCTACACCTGGAGGTCTGCAAAACCAGGCCGAACGGCTGTATCCTCTATTCCATTCACAGTGTTTCAGCCCTGCCCCCTGCCCTTTTTTTTTTTTTTTTTTAGTTAATAAATTTATTTGTTTGTTGCTTCAGGTTACATCCTTATCATATTGTCCTCTTTTCCCGCTTCCCAGCCCCACCCTCCCATGCTCTTCCCCCTGACCCTTCCATCTTGTTCCTCTGGGGTGGAGTGTCCCTGCCTAACAGTCTCTCACCACAGATCAGGAGTCATATGAGGGCCAAGAGCCTCTTCATTCACCGGGGGCCTACGAGGCAGTACTGCCAGTGAAAGGTGTCTCCTTGCTACTGGGGGAATACTAAAAAAAGACCAACAAACACACAAACCCACAATAACAAAGAATATCAACAAAAAAAAAGAGAGGAAAAAGAGAAGGGAAAAGGAAAAAGAAAAAAGAAAAAAAGGAGAAGGAAAAAGAAAAAGTTTATGTCCATGTTCCTTTTGATGTGTTGGTTGTAGTACAGATATCCTGTACGATATAGCTAAAATCCTACTATAAGTGAATAGATGCCATGTTCATCCTTTTGAGACTGGGTTAGCTCACTGAGGATGAACTTCTCTAGATCCATCCATTTGGTTGCAAATTGCATGATTTCATTGTTTCTGATAGCTGAGTAATATTCCGTTGTATAGATGTACCACAATTTTTAATCCATTCTTCAGTTGAGGGACATCTGGGTTGTTTCCAATTTCTAGCTATTACAAATAAGGCTGCTATGAACATAGATGAGGAGACTTCCCTATGTCTCTGTGAGAGGTCCTTTGGGTGCATACCCAGAAGTGGTATGGCTGGGTCCTGAGGCAAGGTTATTCCTAGATTTCTAAGATATCGCCAGACAGACTTCCATAGTGGTTGCACAAGCCTGCACTCCCACCAGCAATGGAGTAGGGTTCCCCTTTCTCCACACCCTCGCCAGCATGCGCTATCATTTGAGCTCTTTATGTTAGCCATTCTAACACGTGTTAGGTGGAATCTCAGGGTCGTCTTGAGTTGCATTTCTCTGATGATTAAGGATGTTGAACATTTCTTCAGGTGTCTCTCAGCCCTTAGGGATTCCTCCTTTGTGAATTCTCTATTTAGCTCCATCTCCCATTTTTTGATTGGATTATTTCCTTTCTTGGCATTTAGTTTCTTAAGTTCTTTGTAGATTTTAGATAATAGCCCTCTATCAGATGTGGGGTTGGTGAAGATTTTCTCCCAGTCTGTTGGTTGCTGTTTTGTTCGAATGAGTGTCCTTTGCCTTATAGAAGCTTTCTGTTTCATGAGGTCCCATTTATTGATTGTTGATCTCAGGTCCTGAGCTGTTGGTTTTCTGTTCAGGAAGTTGTCACCTGTGCCAATTATATTTGGCCACATTGGTATTGATCTTTGTATATTGATACAAAATTAAGGGTAATGCTTCTTAAAGGTATTGTTCGTAGTAATACTTAAAAATGAAATGTCAAGTTTTGACCTCTTGCTACCAACCGACATAAACTGTTTAGGATAATTAAGAAACGGAAACTAATAGTCATGAAAACGTGTCATTTTGTTAGTTACTATGACAGTCTATCACAGTTCTTTTTGATTCTAAGTTGTTGATTTCAGCCCTAAGTTTGATGATTTCCTGCCTTATGCTCTTCTTGGGAGTGTTTGTTTCTTTTTTTTCCAATTCACCCAGCTTAGCTGTTAGTTCACTAATATGAGCTGTCACAATTTTCTTTTTGAAAGCACTTAGTGCTATGAACTTTCCTCGTAGCACAGCTTTCAATGTATCCCATAGGTTTGGGTATGTTGTGTCTTCATTGTCGTTGGATTTTAAGAAGTCTTTGATTTCCTTCTTTATTTCTTCCCTGACCCAGTGGTGATCCAGTAAGGAGCTGTTCAATTTCCATGTGTGTGTAGGCTTTCTGTTGATTCTTTTGCTGTTGAAGACCAGCTTTATTCTGTGGTGGTCTGATAAGATACAAGGTGTTATTTCAATTTTCTTGTATCTATTGAGACTATCTTTGTGACCAACTATGTGGTCGATTTTGGAGAAGGTTCCGTGGGGTGCTGAGAAAAAGGTGTATTCCTTTGTGTTTGGGTGAAACGTTCTGTAGATATCTGTTAGGTCCATTTGTTTCATGATCTCTGTTAGACTCAATATTTCTCTGTCTTCTGTCTTGATGATCTGTCCTTTGTTGTGAGTGGGGTGTTGAAGTCTCCCACTACTAATGTGTTGTTATTAACGTGCGCTTTAAGTTTTAGAAGTGTTTCTTTTACGAAAGTAGGTGACTTTGTATTTGGGGCATAGATGTTCAGTATTGAGATTTCCTCTTGATGAATATTCCCTTTAATGAGTATATAGTGCCCTTCTTTGTCTTTCTTCATTAACTTCAGTTGGAAATCTGTTTTGTTTGATATTAGGATGGCTACTCCAGCTTGTTTCCTGGGTCCATTTGCTTGGAAAACCTTTTCCCAGCCCTTTACTCTGAGACAGTGTCTATCTTTGTTAGTGAAGGTTCTTGCTTGCGGATCCACTCTGTAAACCTGTGTCTTTTTATTGGGGAGTTGAGTCCATTGATGTTGATGGATATTAGTGACCTGGGTTTGTTATTTCCCATTAGTTTGGTATAGGTGGTGTTCCTGTGCCTCTTTTGGTTTAGTTGCTGAGGGGTTTTCTATTCCCTTTGTTTTCTTGGGTGGAGTTTTCTTCTCTGGGTTGGGATTTTCCTTCTAGGATTTTCTGTAGGGCTGGGTTTGTGGGTAGATATTGTTTAAATTTGATTTTGTCATGGAATATCTTGTTTTCTCCATCTATGTTGATAGAGAGTTTTGCTGGGTAAAGTAGTCTGGCTGGGCACCTATGATCTCTCAGGACTTGTAGGATATCTGTCCATGCCCTTCTAGCTTTTAAAGTTTCTGAGGAGAAGTCAGGTGTAATTCTGATGGGTCTGCCATTGTATGTGACTTGACCTTTTTCTCTTACAGCTTTTAATATCCTTTCTTTTTTCTGTACATTTGGTGTTTCAATTATTATGTGGCGAGAGGAGTTTCTTTTCTGATCTAATCTGTTTGGTGTTCTTTAAGCCTCTTGGATTTTTATTGGCATCTCTTTTCTCAGGTTTGGGAAGTTTTCCTCTATGATTTTGTTGAAGATATTTCCTGGACCTTGGAGTCGGGAGTCCTCTCTTTCCTCTATACCTATAATTCTTAGGTTCCATCTTTTCATTGAGTCCTTGATTTCTTGGATGTTGTGGGTGAGAGATTTTTTAGCCTTCTCATTTTCTTTGGATGTTGTACTGATTTCTTCCATCGAATCTTCCATGCCTGAGATCCTGTCTTCCATCTCTTGCATCCTATTTTTGATACTCACATCCGTAGTTCCTGTTCTCATCCCTTGATTCTCTACTTCCTCTTTTAACTCTGACTGTGTTTTCTTTATTGTTTCTATTTCTATTTTCATGTCTTGTATGGTTTTGTTCGTTTTGTACATTTCGTTCTCCAGCTTGCTTGTTTTTGTCTGAAAATCTTTCATTGCTTTGTCCTTTTCCTGTTCAAGCTCTGTCACCCTGGCTTGGAGCTCTTTAATGGTGTTGTTCATTGTTTTGACTTGTAAAATTGTGGCTTCTTTGAATTCCTTCATAGATTTACGTTCTTCTTGAAGGGACTCTATCACTTTCCATAATGCAGAATTGTCAACGTTTTCATGTGTTTCTGTTGGTGTGAGGTCATCTGAATTGGATGAGCTAGGATAATTCTGCTTTGTTGGAGTCATATTTCCTTGATTTCTATTTGTTTTGGACCTTTGGCCATTGGATGCGTTTAGCTGTCTCTTCTTGTCATTTTCTGTGCTTGGATCCACAGTGGATGCTTTGGTGCCAGGGACGAGTTACTTGGCTATCTGTCGTTGCTTACAGGGGGATTTCAGGGTCACTGTGGTTTTAATCGCCTGAAGCACTGTGAGCTGGTGCAGCCTATTCCCAGGTTGTGAGTAATGGACCGGGATTGTTTCACTGCTCCCAATTCAGACTTCTCTATGTTGCACTCTGAGTTATCATCCTGTAATTGTTCTGATGGTATGGACCTGTTTGCCCAGGCACAGATTCTGTGGGCTTTGTTTGTCATCACGGAGGTTGACAGGGTCTGGCTCCACACCTAATATGTCTGGATTTTCCAGAATACAGCTATGGTCCCCTGATTTCTGGTTTCTCACTAGGCTTCTCGCCACAGGCCTGACCCCTGTGCCTGATTCCTTCCCTGTCTGCCTAGCTGCGGGTCTTCCTCCTTAGCTGCTCGGCCATGGGTGCACTGAGCCCCGGATCCTCCAGCTGCCTGAGTGGGCCTCTCGCCCCAGCAGCTCAGCTGTGGGTGCGTGGATCCCTGGCCCCGCCCGCGCCTGGCTCCCTCCCCAGTTGTCCTGCCGTGTGTTCGCGGGGATTTGGTCCTGCCCACGCCGGGCTCCCTCCCCAGCTGCGCTGCCATGAGTGCGCGGGTATTCGGTCCCTCCTACCCAGCCTGAGCCTACTTCCCTCCCTGATTACTTTGCCCACCGGTGGCGGCTTCCCGCTCTCTCGGAACCTCCGTGTCTCGAGCGGCTGCGGACCACCCACCAAGCGCCCTGTTACTTCCTTGCTAAGACTTCCACTATCCCGCAAAGTTTCCTAAGTAGCTATAAGGTCTTCCTGAGGTTTGGGGAGCCCAGTAGGCTAGTGATCTATCGCCAAGTGGCCTCTGATTCTGCCTGCTGTGAGTTGGAGTCAATCTTACCAGGCGCCTCTCCAAATGGGAGTTCCCGAATCCCAGGTTTAGTGGCTTCCGTGTCTGCGAGAGATGTGGGGAGAGCCTTACCCTGGGACTTTTAACAGTCCCTTGGGAGCTGTGCGTGTTCCCAGAGGGGGGTCTATCCCCTCCGGTTTTTGCACATTGCCCAATAACTCTGTGTTTTTTATGGCTTTTTTTCCCGCATTCAAAATGCGTCAGTGTAGGTCGCCGCCATCTTTGCGTCCCTCTTTTGCTTTCTCTATGTTGAGTGACTGTCTCCTGCAAGTTGAAAATGAATGCCCCCGTAGTGAATCAGATTAGCTATGATCTATGATTACATGCAGGAGACTCTCACAGGGTCAGAGTCATTATTACCTCATAGAGATAGACAGAAAAAAAACATAAGAATCACCAAGTCACTTCCTAAGGCTACATAGGCAGTAAAAACATTACCATGGAAGGGGGAAACTTCAGTGGTGTATTTCCTGTAAGCAGAAAGCCTGTTTACAAGAGACCCCAAAGAGACAACTCATGCTGGGGTGAGGCTTTTAGTGGTGCACATGCTTCAGTTATATAACCCCAGTAATCTTATTGATTCACCAATCTATACTCAGGTAGATCTTTGCTTTGGTCTGTTGTTCTCTCTATCCACAGTGACTAGAAACTGACTACTCAGAAAATGTCACAGCACACCTGATACTTTTAGATTCTTGAGAACAAGAAGGATTACTCTTGTGTTGAGTTCACTTTCATTATAGCAATGCAGGTTTGGATGAATGATTCTGAGCCTGTGTTTGTTTTGTTTTGTTTTGTTGAGAAAGGCTTTTTTTTTTCTCTCTCTTCTTCTTCTTTGTAGCCTTGGCTGTCCTGGAACTAGCTTTGTAGACCAGGCTGGGCTTGAACTGATTCTTAGTTGTATATATAACTCTGATATGGAAGCGTGTGACAAGAGAACAAGTGGAAGGAGGCAGCAGGAGGATGAAAGGTACAGCAATGCAGAGTGCTGTTGCAACTGGGCTCATCTATGTGCCCCTTAATCAGTTTTCCACCATGTGTCTCTGGTGGCTGTTTCTTTGTCATTCTACTTTTCACAGGTGTCCTTACCTTTAGGTAATTCATCTATCACCTCAAGTATTGAGGCTTTCTGCTTAAAGCTGTGCACAGAATGTCTTGACAGCTTTAGTAGACACATTTGGTAGCTAGAATATGCATCATTATCAACTCCTGCAAATATTTACATTATCACTTTTCATTTTTTTCTGTTATCATTTTCTAACTTACAACATTTTCTTTCTAACCTGCTACAACAGTTTTCTGAGTTTTCCTTCCCTCCCTCCTCCTTTCCTCCTTTTCTTTCTTCTGCCTCCTTGCTTTTTTCTTTCCTGCTATGAATTAAACAGAAGTATGAATTTCTTAGAAATAGCTTTTACACAAACACACACACATCTATCTATCTGTCTATCTCTCTCTCTCTCTATCTATCTATTTATCTATGTATGCATTTATGTATGTATGTATGTATCTATCTAATGTATCTATCTATCTGTCTGTCTGTCTATCTATCTTCTATCATCTATCATCTACCATGTATCTATCTATTTACCTATCAATCTGTCTACATATATCTAAAGATATACATTTTATTCATTTTGGCTGTGTGGTAAAATAAACTGGTAGTGTAGAGGAAGGATATATTTGGTCTTACATTTTATGTGGTATGTTCTCTGTCTGCTCAGCCTATAAAGCTGGTTTTCAGACTACAGTTCTTCATCAGAAAGATCCAGGGTACATATCTAGGCTCAAATACCAACTCATTGCTAAGATTAGTTTTGTCAAAAAAAAAAAAAGATTTTTTGAAGTGGTTAAAAATAAGATGGTAAAAAATTTTTGCAACATGGCCATCCTGGGAAATATAAAAGGAAATACAGCAAAATTAAGTCGCTTAACACTGGGCGATGATTTCTGTCAGCTAATTAAAACCATATTTTAATTTCTTTTCTCTACTTGGTGAAATAGCCTTCCAGTATTTTTTAGAAGTTAATTATCATTATGACAGTGCACCAGTTATTGCATAAATTTCATTCACTCTTCACTGCTGGGCTTCTAATTTACTGGCTGGAAATACATCATAGATTTCCAGTGAAGTCTTATAACTGCTTCTTAGAAGAAAGCAATTCATGGTCTCAGTCCTTGGTGCCATGATTGTTCAGTCTTTTAGCAACTCCTTCCCCCCCCCTCCCGTATTTACACCCAGTCCTTTGGGTGGAGCCTAACATGTGATGCTTTGTCAGTCCTTCAAACTGGTCTTCCTAACACTTGCCTTTGGACCCTGGCCCCTGTTTCAAGCACATCACTCAGAGTGACTTTTTGTTCCTGAAAGCCACATCATATCTCCTTGGCTTGCTCAAAGACCTTCAATCATTTCTCATACCTTTTAGAATAATGACCTCCTAAAGCTGTAAGGTCTTTCACAATCTGGGTCCAGTGGTCTTCTGAACTTGCCACCTTGCTTTGTTGGAACATGTCACATACCTTTCAGTTTCACAGCCTTGCCTCCAGTTCTTCCTGCTGTTTGGAAAATCTCCAGGCATGCCTGAAGCCCACTTTCCCCAACTTCTTCAAGTGTTTTATCAAATGTACTTCTTCAACAAGTTATCCCCAGCCTCTTCCTTTATGTCATTTTTGACTTGGTCCCCTACAGCATTCTTTTCATATTTTGAGCTGGTAGATGTTTGTTTATACTCTGTCTTCTTGTCTCCTTTGTTTGGTATACTAGGGCCACAGGAGCAAATATAACCCAGTGTTGCTTGCTGCAGTACTCCAATCCGCTGGAACAACACAATGCAATCTTTAGCTACACTCAGGTAGGTGTTGGTGTGTATTTTCCACTGTATTGGGCTCAGTATTCCACTTGCTGTTTAATTTTACAATCCTATTCATCTCGGACATCTGCACTTCAGAAAGAATTCTTTAGATGATGATATGAGATGGTGAAATTTTCTCTTTAAATCCAATTCTCACTTTTGTTTGTAAAATTTAGAAAGAAGCATTAGATTAAAAAACAAATAACATTTCCTATCTTGTCTTTCCTATGTACTCCTAAATCCCAGGCAATGTTGATGTAATTACTTAGGACAGAATGAGCATAAACTTTGGAGTGAGGAGTTTTTCAACTACTATAAACACACAATCCTAGTAAAGCCACTAAACACTGCTTTTAAGAAGGGGCTTAGACTTCAGGAAAATATCTTCTTATCAAGACATTCAATAACACATCTTATGATAACAGCATTATTTAGCATTAATAGCAACTGTAAAACATAATCATAGTTTATTTTAATATCATGAATTATATAGCTCCCAAAATATCTTCATGAGTATCATCTTGAGTTAATCGTACTGGAAAGACCCTTAACATCATGACTCTCTAGTACATTTATTTTTTGTTTGCTTTTAAAGATTTATTTCATTTTAAATTGTGTGTGTTTGTGTTTGTGTGTGTGTGTGTGTCTACTTGGAAATGTAGGTACCAGCTAAGACTAGAAGAGAGCATTGGATAACTTGGAGTTGTTGTTACAGGTAATTGTGAGATGACTAATGTGGTGCTGGGAATTGAACCCAGGTCATCTAGAAATCTAATATGTTCTTTTATCCACCAAGCCATCTATCTGGCTCACTTTATTCATTTCTAGGGAGAGTCTGCTAATAATAAAATTCTTCAGTTCTTCATTTGTTTTGAGTTTGGAACTGTCTTGAATCTGGAACTGTCTCTATATTACTACCAGTTTGTAAAATATCTTTCCTGGGTATGCAATTCTTTACCACCCATTTTGTTCCCATATGAGCATTTTCATAACACATCCTCATTGCATTCTAGTCTCCATTACTTCTGTTAGCCTTTTTTTTTTTTTTTTTTGAATCCCCTTGGAAGTGACAAGCACTTTCTCCCTCCCACTTTCAAACATTTTCTGTGTCTTAGTTTTCAGCACTTCCCCTTGATGTGCCTTTTAATGGATATTTTGGATGTCATACTACTTGGGTTTCATTGAGCTCCCTGGATGTGTAATGTTTATGAGGTTTTCACTGAAGTTTTGGACTTTCAGCCATTATTTCTTTGAATTTCTTTCATGTTTCTTTTTTCACCTCTCAATGTATATATTGCTATATTTAAATGTGGCCTGTACCTCCCACAATATCTGTTCGCTTTTCTTGTTTTCTCTGTACTTTACATAACAGGAGATCAGATTTTCTTACTTAATATTCTGCTTATTTAAATCTATTTATGATACTCTTAAGAGATTTTTAAAAGTTAGGTGTTGTATTTCCTAACTCCAGAATTTAATTTGTTTCTCTTAAACTAATTGCTCACCTCTTTATTATTCTCTATTTAGTGCAACACTGCAACCATACCTTTCCTTACTACTATAATTATGGTTTATTTTGTGATGGTTGTTAATTACATGAACATATTTACAGTGACTACCTTGAATTTTTTTCTTAAATTTGACATGTATGTACTGGGAAAAGCAGCTCCTGTGGCCTTTTATAATAAACCCAATGTATGGCACACCTTTATTTCTTTGTGACTTTCATATTTTTTGATGGACAATGAAAATTTCAGATAACATCTGAAATTCCTACTAAACTATGCACTGTGAGCTTTTATTGGTATTTAATAATGTTTATGTGATTAGGAACAGTCTAAACTATTTGTTTTCTACAGCCTATCCCATTCCTTTTCAACTCCCTTCACAATGTCATCTTGCTCAGAGCCTAGGAGGGGCCTTTTCATCTGTCTCTTTCCTTCATTTTCTCTCACAATGCACTGCCTTGTATCTCTATTAAATACATCAATTCTCAGCTGTTGTTTCTTATAACCTTGCTGCATTTGGTAGCTTCCTGGGACAGAAGTTCTCCAAATTCTATTGAAACTGAAATGAGTTTCTTTTGAAACTAACCAGAGATCTTCATTTCATAGACTATTTCTTACCTACTGGACAAATCTGTAGGCCATGAGAAGGAGACACTGAGTGATCTAACTCTCTTGAATGGTATACCAACTTTATGAGCTAGGCCTTTGGTGAAGGTGGAGCAGTAAACTCAGGATGTCTTTACTTGCGTTTTTCCAGCAAGAATCTGCCCTACAACCCTAGGAAAGAATAATAGGGATCTAATTATTTTTGGTAGAATTTATCCAAATTAGAGACTCCATCCCACGAATGATGGGGTGAAGTTGGGACTTGTTCTGAATGTTACATCAGTAATCAATAGATGTCAGGATCCAAAAACCTGAGATCCTGTCTTTTTCAGGAATACAATCCTCTCACTAGGGGTGTGGGATAGGGAAGGAGGCGGTCTCTTTTCTCAGTTGCAACAAGCTGGAGTGCTGTTTCCATGGTTCTAGACTGGAGGACACAAGGACAGAGTGAATCTTTGTTCAAAGACCACAGCTTCTTGCTCACTTATCAAGTTTTAATAGATATTATCAAATAATGTTTGATTTGCTAACATATACCTCTAGTATGTGTTCTAGAAGCTTATATGACTTATTTCACAATTATCACCAGGCAGTCTAAAGATGTTTGCTATATCACCAAACATAACTACATTTTCTGAAAATTTAACTTTACTTTGCTTACTTTTTTTGTTTTTTGAGTACATAATTACTATATCTATGGCAATATGCTTTTAATTGGCAAAGTCAAAAACAAAACAAACTAACTAAAGAACCACTACCACCAACCCTCAACAATAACCTTCAAAATCTAAAGAAAAAATGGTAGAGTGGAAAAGGGACAGCATCTTCAACAAATGGTACTGGTCTAACTGGATGTTGACATGTATAAGAATGCAAATGGGAACTGTCCAGGCACCACTGGTATGCCATTTTTTAGTTTTGGAAGCTGCAGGCCCTGCACTTCCTATATAATCAGATATATTTATCCCTCTCAGGTCTCTGAGGTGGTTGAAGAATAGATAGCTAGAGTCTCATAGTTAAATTTTGAGTTGTTTAGGAATCAAGAGGGTGTTCTGGATCTAAGAAGATATTTTTAAAATTATGAGGCAAGTTAGTAAGAAAGCTGAGTTAGATATAGAACTTTAAACTCATGGAGATGGTTAGATAGTAGAATGTTAAAGTCAGGTGCCAAATACATATGGACTGGACATTGGGAATGTATGCTAAGCCATATAACTCTTATAATTGTGGCCTATTTATTTCTGTTGTTTTGTATTGTATTTATAGTTATAAGAAAAAGAATCAGTTTTTGAACTGAAAGGGAGAGCTGTTGGGGGAAAAAAAGAAATACCTTAAACTAAAAAAAAAAAAAGAAGGGAAGAGGATGGGGGGATTGAGGGGGAGGAGGGTGGAAGGGTGGGACTGGAGGGGCGAGTAGGGAGGGGATTATGATTGAGATGTAACTTGAAGAAATAAAAAATAAATTATTAAAAAAAAGAATGCAAATTGACCCATACTTGCCACCTTGAACAAAACCTGAATCCAAGTAGGTCAAAGAACTTAGCATAAAGCCTGACCCACTAAATCTAATAGAAGAGAAAGTGGGGAAAAGCCTTGAACTCATCAGCACAGGTGACAACTTCCTGAACAAGCTCTAAGACCAACAATCAATAAATGGGACCTCATGAAACTGAAAAACTTCTGTAAGGCAAAGGAAACTGTCATTCAGACAAAATGGCAACCTACAGAGTAGGAAAAAAAGATCGTTACCAACCCCAAATCTGACAGAGGGCTAATATCCAAAATTTATAAACAACTCAAGAAATTAAACACCAAGAAACCAAATAACCCAATCAAAAAAATGGGGAACAGAGCTAAATTGAGAATTCAAAAAATCCTTAATCATCAGAGAAATGCAACTCAAGATGACTCTGAGATTCCATCTCACACCTGTCAGAATAGCTAAGATCAAAAACTCAAATGACAGCACATGCTGGTGAGGGTGTGGAGAAAGGGGTACCCTACTCCATTGCTGGTGGGAATGCAGGCTTGTGCAACCACCATGGAGGTCAGTCTGGCGATATCTTAGAAAACTTGGAATAGCTTTGCCTCAGGACCCAGCCATACCACTTCTGGGTATACACCCAAATGCCTCTTCATGGAATCATAAGGAAGTTTCCTCATCTATGTTTATAGCAGCCTTATTTGTAATAGCTAGAAACTGGAAACAACCCAGATGTCCCTCAACCGAAGAATGGGTTAAAAAACTGTGGTACATCTACACATTGGAGTACTATTCAGCTATCAGGAACAATGCAATTATGCAATTTGCAGCAAAATGGATGGAACTAGAAAAGTTCATCCTGAGTGAGCTAACCCAGACTCAGAAGGACGCATGTGGCATCTATTCACTTATAGTTGGATTTTAGCTGTATAGTAGAAGGTATCGATACTACAACTAACACACCAAAGGGAACTTGGACATAGACTTTTTATTTTTAATTTTTATTTATTTTTTATATATTCTGTTAGGTACTATGACAGCCTATTATAGTTACTTTCTAAGCTAATCAGAAATGAACCTGCTATGAGACAAGCAACATCTGCTTACCCTAATAGAAGAGATAGATAGGGCCTCTTCAAAAACCTCAAGAGATCTGCAGAATATGGCATTCAAAGATGTTTTCGTAACTTTAGATTTTTTTTATATCAAGACATATCAACTCCTGACAGCACCCCCTATTCTCCTCCAAGTAGATGATGAGCATCGAAGAATCTCCAGTGGGAGATGATTGAATTAGTGGCAAGCCTATCTCTTGGTAGGAAAAGCCCCTTGCTCCAACTGTAGACAGAATGCTGTCCAAAAAGGACAAAACCTGGAAGCAGGTAAGTCGACAGCCTAGCTCTGCCAAGACAGGGTAGGTAAGTCCTTCATAACCCCTGCTCTACAATCAATGTCTGTCAGAGAAACAGGGCCAAATGACTGAAGATCGATGCTGTAATCTATGGAGAGAAAATGGGAACTGTCCAGGCAGCCACTGGTATGTCATTTCTTAGTTTGGGAAGCTGCAGGCCCTGTACTTCCTATAAAATCAGATTTATTATCCCTCTCAGGTCTCTGAGGTGGTTGAAGAACAGATAGCTAGAGTGTCAAAATTAAATTTTGAGTTGTTTAGGAGTCAAGAGAGTGTTATATATCTAAGAAGATACTTTTAAAATTGTGTTGCAAGTTAGTATGAATGTTGAATCAGATATAGAACTTTAAACTCATGGAGATGGTTAGATAGTAGAATGTTAAAGTCAGGTACCAAATACATATGGACTGGACATTGGGAATGTACGCTAAACCATATAACCCTCATAACTGTGGCCTAATTACCTCTGTTGTTTTGTATTGTATTTATTATTATAAGAGAAAGAGCCATTCGTTGGACTGAAAGGGGAAAGTGTAGGGGAAAATAAGATATACCTTGAACTTAAAAGAAAAAAAAAGGGAAGAGGATGGGGGGTTGAGGGTGGGACTGGAGGGGGAATAGGGAGGGGGCTGCGATTGAGATATAACTTGAAGAAATAAAAAATAGAGGAAAAAAAAAGAGGAATCTCTAATGGCCGAGAGACACTGGAAGAAATGTTCAATATCTTTAATAATCACAGAAATGCAACTCAAGATGATCCTGAGATTTCATCTCATATCTGTCAGAATAGTTAAGATCAAAAACTCAAATGATGGCACATGCTGGGGAGGCTGTGGGGAAAGGCGAAACACTCTTTCATTGCTGGTGTTAGTACAAGCTTGTGCAACCACTATGGAAATCAGTCTGGCGATATCTTAAAAAACTTGGAATAGCTCTACCTCAAGACCCAGCCATACCACTTCTAGGTATACGTACAAACGATTCCTCACCAAACCACAAGGACGTTTCCTAATTTCTGTTCATAGCAGCTTTTTTTGTAATAGGGAGAAACTGGAAACAACCCAGATGTCCCTTAACCAAAGAATGGATTAAAAAACTGTGGTACATTTTCACAATGGAATATTACTCAGAATATTCAGAAATAAGGAAATCATGCAATTTTCAGACAAATGGATGGAACTAGAAAAGCTCAGCCTGAGTGAGCTAACCCAGACTCAGAAAGATGCACATGCATCTATTCACTTATAAATGTATTTTAGCCATGTGGTACAGAATAACTATCCTACAACCAACACACCAAAAGGAACAGAAACATAAACCTGGTTAACTCTTAGTGGAACACTCTACCCTAATGGGGTTGCCCTATGGTCCCAGTGCCAGAGGAAGCTCTTAGCCTTCATATGACTATTGAACTGAGGGGGGCTGAAATGTAGGGGCAACCCACTCCAGAGGAGGATAGGTGGGAGAAGGAGGAAAGGGTGAGGATGGGACCGGGAGGGCAGAAGAGAGGGAACTGTGATGGAGATGTAACTTGAAGTAATAAATAAGCAAAAAAACAAACAAAAAAAAAACCATTTCTTAAAATAACCAAGGTTAGGAGTTGATTCTGGTGATTAACACTGATGGTTTATCAATAAAGAATAAGGATAAAAAGAAAGGAGGATATCTGCACAATATGCATTGCAAACAGAGTAGGAAATCTCTTCCTGTCCATAGGTACTAGAACTAGAATAAAAAATGTCCTTTCCCTTTGGCGGGATCACTGTTCTACCTCACATGTTACCCAGTTGGTTCCTGATAGCTTGTGTTCTTTGTATTCTTTTGTCCAAAGCACTCTTGATCTAGTTTAGTTTTCTGTGCCATTGTTTCTCAGAGCTATCTGAGAACTAGCCAGTCTGAGCCATTTAGAAGATTGATGCTGTAATGTATGGAGAGAAAATGGGAACTGTCCAGGCAGCCACTGGTATGTCATTTTTTAGTTTTGGAAGCTGCAGGCCCTGCACTTCCTATATAATCAGATACATTTATCCCTCTCAGGTCCCTGAAGTGGTTGAAGAATAGATAGCTAGAGTCTCATAGTTAAATTTTGAGTTGTTTAGGAATCAAGAGGGTATTCTGGATCTAAGAAGATATTTTTAAAATTATGAGGCAAGTTAGTATGAAAGCTGAGTTAGATATAGAACTTTAAACTCATGGAGATGGTTAGATAGTAGAATGTTAAAGTCAGGTGCCAAATACATATGGACTGGACTTTGGGAATGTATGCTAAGCCATATAACTCTTATAATTGTGGCCTATTTATTTCTGTTGTTTTGTATTGTATTTATAGTTATAATAAAAAGAACCATTTTTTTTTTGACTGAAAGGGAGAGCTGTTGGGGGGAAAAAAGAAATACCTTAATCTTTAAAAAAAAAAAAGAAGAGAAGAGGATAGGGTGGTTGAGGGGGAGGAGGGTGGAATGGTGGGACTGGAGGGGTGAGTAGGGAGGGGATTGTGATTGAGATGTAACTTGAAGAAATAAAAAATAAATTATTTAAAAAAAAGAAGATTTGGAGATGGAAATTTCCATTGGCAAGGCCTCACAATATTCTTTAGTAAATCCTTCAAGTGATTATGAGAGCTCTGCAGTCTAAGAACCAGAGTTTTCAACAGTTCACATTGCTCTCACCAGGTAGAGTTTTCATTTGCAGGGATTGAGAACTTCAAGGCCCTTGGTGGAATTTCCTGTGAATCAAATACCAACTGGTGATTGATTATAGGGATAGCCTTGCACTACCTGTAGACAAGGAACAAATATAATATACCAGACCCCCACATAGAGTATATCTTCGACGTTCCTCACATCCATAATTGCATCCAAGATTGGGGGGAGATGCCACCCTCTACTTCAGACTCATGAGCTTTCCTCCCTTCCTCAAAGTTACTTGGTAGATCTGTACCTGGTGTTGTTTCCAGTTCCTTCTTGGAATTCTTTTTTCTACATCTCATTTCACTGTGTTTACTCTGACCTTTGTTTCAAATATCATCTTAAGCTTAGTTTCCCGAGTGTGAACTAATTGAAAATTTCCCTCACTACTTCCCACTCCCTCCTTCCCTCCTTTTCCTTCCTATACCCCCTTTCTTCCTGTGCAAAAAAATTTCATGTCAGCACAGGAAAATACTAAACAAAATATTGTTGTCATGTTCTAACCACACAACCAAAGTCCTAACCATACTATAGATACATCTGAAAAGAGATATTGGACGCTAACTAAAAGCCTATATGACTGTCACTAAAGTCTCTTCCTTCCTTCCCTTCCTCCTTGTTCCTCGTCTTGCAGACTGTTATTTCAGTTGGAAGTCATACTTTCACGTATGTAACATTTGGCTTCATATCTTTCTTTCTTGGGAGACTAAACTCCCTATGGGCTATGACTGAACTTGATGAAAACACTTTCATCTGGTACACTTAACAAATATACGTGGATAAATGCATCCCAAAATCCTAGTTATCAACACTTTGTGATATCTAGTTAATCCATGCTCATGTAAAAATATCATGGTGTTTCTGATCATCTCAAGATGAAAGATTTTCGCTGAGTTTACCCTGTGTACCAGGCATTCTTTTGTTCCTGGTAATGAAACAGTAAACAGAACAGGAAAAAAGAATCTGAGTACACAGAGCTGACTCTAACATCTATCAAAGGCTTACACTGCTATGAAAGTGGAGACTAAAAATTCCACCTGAAATTTTTATAACAGAATTTTAACAAATTAAATGTCAATTAAAATAAAATAGAAAGGATATTAGTCACTATGGAGGATGGTATCAATGAAAGGAAGTACTTACATTTGAAATGTCTTAATACAAAATGTATTCTAAAACAAAGATGAAAGAACATTTAATCTTCCCAAAGCACTAAGTGTTCCAAAGTAACAATGCATCTCCTTGAAAAATAAACATGTTCACTTAAAAATAGAGAATATATGATATTATTCCTATTAATAAAAGTATTACTAATAATAGTTTCTTTGCAATGCAATGCTAATGGCCAATAGACTTTTAAGAGAATAGTTTAAATTAATAGGACAAGTCTGATTTGTTGGAAAAGTTTGTATCTAGAGGACATGCTTTCCTAATTGAATGATCAGTGAGTTTCATTAGCTGAAGGTCATACAGTTTGTATGTTTGCTTTTGTCCTTTCTTCTGTTTGGAAGTGATTTCTTGTCCTAAATTATTTCAAATATAATGGATGGCATACCTGTCTTCCAACGAAAAAGGAACTATCTAAATTCATAAATGATTTTTTTGTGTGACAAACTTTGAGATATATAATTTCAAAATAGTTTCATCTTTCCCAAGTAGGGTACATTTTTAGTTTTTAACTGTGTATGTGTGTGTGTGTGTGTGTGTGTGTGTGTGTGTGTGTGCTGTTGTTGCTGCTGCTGTTTTGATTCTGAGCCAATGTCTTACAACAAATATTCAAACTCACTATATAGCCAAAGATGACCTTGAACTTCTGACCCTCCTGCTTCCACCTGGGTGTTGGGATTGCATGTTTGCCACCAGATCGGGTTTGGGAATTTATAGGTACTGAACCCTGGTCTTCCTGCATGCTAGGCAAATATTCTAGCAAGTGAAATACAATCCTAGCCTCCATTTTCAGTTTTTAAACTTACTATATTCCTGATCTGTCAGGCAGGAATAACTAAGATGTAACATCAGAACCAGAGGAAAGGAAGGAAGGAAGGACGCAAGGAAGGAAGAAAGGAAAGAAGGAAGGAAGGAAGGAAAGAAGGAAGGAAAGAAGGAAGGTAGGAAGAAAGAAAGGAAGGAAGGGAAAGGAACTAGGGAGGAGGGAGAAGAAGGAAGGGGGAGATAGAGACACACAGAGAGTGAAAGAAAAAGGGAACAGGGAACTGTGACCACACCAGTGTGTCAAACCTAACCCTTTAGGGAGATTGTGTAAGCTCTAATGTGTGCTATTTACTGTAGCATTTTTTCATTACAAATAAAAACCTGGCATGTCTTTGAAGTCTTAACTGCATCAAAGACTTGTCCCCATTAATTTTAAATTGCTCTTCCTAAAAGCCTGTCTACCCTTAGCATGGAAAGGATGCCCTGTTTGGCTGATCCCTAGGTTCTTAAAACAGAACCTTTTAATTGATCCTCTTACATTTTTGCATCAAATAATAGGGAGCAAAAATGTCTTTTAACTTGTAAAATAGCCACATCTATTAGAGACCCCGGAGGCAGATGGAGCTGAAGAAAGAAAGCATCTGGCCCCACCCTGGGGTTCTGGACTTAAGGGGAAACCGGAAATTGAGCCACTGAATGTACATTTGAGGCAACAATTGCCAACTTGTGATTAATGTCTATGTCAGTCAGGTCAAAAAGAAAATGTTCTTTCATATAAACTAGTGTTTCAGGGTACTTTTGGAGCATTATACCACAGAAATTTAGTTGTTACAAAATTAAGATCTTGGGGCTGGGGATCTTAATCCCCTTTCTCAGAGTGTGCAACACATTTATTAAACATGTCTACTTGTGTTGTGCTATCATTTTCCTCTCTAGTAAAATGTCCATCATGTTTGTATCATTTTTATGAACATCTAATTATTAATTCAAGTTACATCTTGATCAAAGCCCCCTCCCCCCTCCCTCCTGGTCCTGCCCTACCACCCTCTACCCCCTCTTCCTCTTATCCTTCTCCTCAGGTGAGGGGACCCCCCATATATCAGTCCCCCTCAGTTTATCAGTTGCTCAAGGGCTAAAAGTTTCCTCTTGCTCTGGGCCCAACATGGCAGCTCAGCTAGGGTAAAGTGTCCCACTAACAGATTGCAAAGTCTATGACTGAGACCACTCCCACTACTTGCTAAGAGATCTGCAGGAAGATCAGGTGTCCTATCATCTATATTTGTATGGGGAGGATTTAGTTCTAGTCTAAGCTTCTTTATTCTTTTTCTGGTTAGTGTTTTAGTCTCTTGAAGCCTCTAGGAGATTAGGTGTTTGTATCATTCCTTAGCTATTGTTTCATCCAGAAGTTTCAGGTAAAAGTTTTACTCATATTTTAACTTTATACTCCATTAGCATGTCTTGTTATTCTTATATGTATCAACAAAGTGAACCCCTGATAGCCTGCCAGTAACACAGATCACAACTGAGGACTAGAATTAAGTAATTTTTCCTTCTAGTCAACACACATCACTAATGCTTTTAGCCAGGGGCTTTTCATGTAGATTAAATTTACAACAGTGACACTACAAATTTATAGCAAGAATCACACACACAACTGAACAAAATCTCTTTATTCATACTTAGAAAACAACCAATTAAATTTTGTTATTTGGGTGTAACTTGTTACTTGCTAATTGTTAACACTGAAACACTATAACTACATTAAGCTCTTTTCCCTTGATGATGCCATACGATGAAATAGACCCTCTCTTTTCCAAGTTGCTTTTTGTTGGTGGAGCTCACCACCACAACAGAAAGCAAACTAAGATACTTGTTTTTAAACCATATATACAGATAGGAGCAAGTAGTAAGAGGCCTGAGATGAACACACTATGAGACAACTCATACAAAATGTTTATACTAAGGCCAGGTAAGTGGTACCTATGTGATCTCTAAAGGATATGTCTTATTTTGGGAATGACTGAATGAATGCATGTATTTAAGAAACTGTCTTTTGGGTATTATAACTCTATAAACACAAATGTTGGACAGGAAGCATTGTTTCCTTATTCTTTGAAAGTTTCATACATGTGTACATGCATCTTGATCATATCCCCCTACTTCCTCCTTCTAATATCCATGTGCTCATTGGTTTAGCATCATTTTAAAAACATTAAATTTTAAATTTGGATTAATTTGGTTTGTGTTATAAGTTTTATAAGCCAAGTCCATGTTCTTTAAAGTATGATGCTAGATTGAGAATCCTCTTGGGTCCAAACATAAACAGGTTATGTTTTGCTAAAGGAATACAAAGTCTGAAAATAAGAAAATGTGAAAATTAACAGCTATAATATACCTACTGTGTACTACCAACTATTTTAAAATTAAAAACCAATAAACAACCTGGATACTTCTTTTTTTTAACATAATGAGGAGTGAAAAAAATCCAGTTGTATAGTATCACATACAGCATCCTTTCAGTTAAGGCTAAAAACAGACAGCATGTTTTTTTGGTTGTCTTTGTTTTTGATTTTTTTTGTTTGTTTTGTTTTGTGTTTGCATGTAAAGCTGGTTAAAATATTTGTTTTACATTTATAAAGGTGATTATCATAAAAACAGTAGAAGGTAACTGAAGGGACTGAGGAGGAGCTACATAAAAGAGGAAGAAACATGGAGCCAGATTTTCAGGGTTTTAATTTCTTGTCTTTCAGTGTATTCAAATGTGTTATTCCTTTACAGTTGATTATTGTGTTATACATGCATATTTGTGTCCTTTGGTGGTGTTCCTTCACATTTCAGAATGTGGCAACAAAAGCTTCAGAGACAGATGCTTGCAAAACTGCCACCATTCTTGGCGACTTTATAGCCTTCTAGAAATACTAGTAGCTGTACTGTATGAAACCTGGTTCAACCTGCATATCGAATATCCATCTCAGCTACAAACGTCTGACTCCCCAGGCAATTTCTAGACAGGAAACATATAGCAAATTGTTCTTGGGAAGATATACCTGACAAGGTTAATAAAGATGGCAGTGCTTTGGTGCCAAGTGAGGAATGAACTTTGTCAGAACCATGGTGTCTATAAAACAGAATGAGACAGAAGCGTTTCAACATCATCACCCTGTCTTACTGAAATAATTTTCTACCTTTTAAATTGAGCAATTGACTTTGGAAGGTATGTTTCAGCTTGTGGACTCATACTAAGCAAAGCCAAGATGGTAATGGGGTAAAACACAGTTAATGATGAGTCAGAAGTAAACCATGTTTGGTAAGTTTACCCCACCTCAGAAGCAAAGAGTTAGCTCACCATACACACTGAAACCAATCACACCCAAGCCAAGGTGAAGCTGAAGGTCATATCTCTATGGACTCATCTAATTGCAAACAAGTTTTCAGATTTCATGGACTATTGATTTTTATGGATGACCAAAGACTTATTAATCTAGTGTTGAATGGTACATTGAATCTACCAATTCTTGAGATTCCTCAATAAGAAGAAATTTGTGTGTTTTTTAACTAAGAGCCAGATATTATTTTCAAGGAACAACTGGAAGATTATCTGAGACACATTCTTCTAGAAACTTTCTATTTCTCCATCTGAAATAGAATTTGATTCTTTCCATGTAAAAGTGGACAGTTTTATGATTCACTAGTAATCAATAAAATGCAGTAAATATGAGACTGATGCTGTTTAGTTCTCCAGTCTGGATTCAAAAATCTGCAGCCGTTTCTGCCTTAGTTTCATTCTGGAATGTGTCAGAGAACATACCAAATGAGCCATACTATCCCCTGTAGGCACCATGTTATAAGGAAGCCCAAACTATCTCAGAAAAAATACAGGGAGGGCAGTTCTGGAGGGAACTGATATGTAGGCCACCAACAATCTCCCTTAGCCTCATTTTGGGATATTCCAATTATGGCAACCACTTAGCCCCACTGGCACAGTTCAAATACAAACTCCTCTTTTGCATTCCTTGCTGACTTGGTTCATGAGAGGTAATATATGTGGTGTCTGAAGTTTTTAAGATTGAGGCTGATCTCTCATATGGCCATAGTGAACTGCCATTTGGGATATTCCTATCATCAGTAGGGTTAATTTATTCTCATTGAACAATTCCAAGCAATAGTTGGGAGTCTTCGTATAAATGTATATAAACATCTGGAATTTTCTCATTTGTCTGCTTAGTTTTCCTTTAGCAGACAGATCTATAGTTTCTGTTCAGTTTGTATTTATTTCTGAGCTTTGCCTTAAGTAGTAATGCAGTATGACTTCAGGCACTAGAATCTATCATGAAGACTCTTTCCCCTTTGATGGTTTTTGGTCTTTACATTGTACTGGGCCTCTTTGGGGCTACTTATTAGGTGCTGACTTACATTTCACACATCTAAAGAAAGACTAGAATCTATGTAATATTTTGGTTTTTTTCCCATAATATTCATTTTAAATTTATTTATATTTCTCTTTTAGGTTCACATTCATGCTATGTAATTTTATCACTTTATCCATGCCACAACATGCATACAGTGGTCAAAGATTAGCACGCAGGAGTCAGTTCTCTCCCTCTACCGTGTGCATGGGATTCAGGTCTGAATCTCAGGTCGTTAGGCTAGCTGGCAAGTGCCTCTACTTGTGGAGCCATCTGGTCAGCTGTCAGGGGCAGTTTTTTAATTGAGTCATTTATGTCAGCAGCAGATTTATTGATTTGATTAAAGTTATGGAGTCATCTGTGTCAGTGGCTAATGTATAGCCATGACAAAAGTTCTGGCTCAGTTTTTTTTTTTTTAATTTGATTTCATATGATATCCCTTTCTGTTTTCTCATTTGCTATGTGGGCTGCCTTCCTTCCTCCACTCCACACTCTTTTCCCACATGTACAAGGGCAGGGGAAACTTTTCATATGTTTCATTTTATAACTGTTACAATCTGTCAGAAAATAGTATTTATTGTTTTATTAGCTAAAAAGTAAGATAGTATTTATTATAATAATGATTTAATATTGACTACGGATCTGTTGCCTAGATTTGTAATTCTCACATTCATTGTGAATTATTCTTTTAAGAGTAGGACACATGCATGCCTCTCCTCACTGGAAAATTCTGACGGCCTTGGCCCAGAAAGTTCATTTCTAATAGAATCTCTTTTCACTACTCACTTTGTGTACCTGACTCTGGCTACTTTGCTATTTACACATATCCTGGTTATCTAGACTTCTCTAGAACTCTCAGAAGTGGAGGGTGAGGATGATGTTGGAGACTGGAAGGACAAGGGGAGAGAAGAGGTGAGCTCCCCTGCAGCTTGTCAAGCCTTTGAGAGGTGTCAAGTCCTGCAATGCTATCCATGTGTGCCTTGGGTCTCTAATGGCACGTTACCTGTTTCCAGAGTTCAGAGATGCTTCTGGAATATGTGGAGCCAGCCTATGTCATCCTGTTTGCATGGGACTTTGCTTCTTGTTTAATTGACCAGGATTATTTCAATGGGTTTAATATTAGAGATATTCTGACTATTTCACAGAATTAGCCATTATGCTACACTCTTTCTCAGATTACCCCTTGAAACAGAATATTCTGTTGTCTTATCAATTTAAATGATAACTTAGAAGAAGTCATTAGAAGTCTTCCAACCAAAAAAAA
>CAJQZJ010033945.1:668051-689434 GCA_907164525.1 Lophiomys imhausi
TTTTTTTTTTTTTTTTTTTTTTTTTTTTTTTTCAATTCACCCAGTTTGGCTGTTAATTCATTAATATGACCTGTCACAATTTTCTTTTTGAAAGCACTTAGTGCTATGAATTTTCCTCATAGCACAGTTTTCATTGTGTCCCATAGGTTTGGGTATGTTGTGTCTTCATTTTCGTTGTATTTTAAGAAGTCTTTGATTTCCTTCTTTATTTCTTCCCTGACCCAATAGTCATCTAGTAAAGAGTTGTTCAATTTCCATGTGCATGTAGCCTTTCTGTTGATACTTTTGCTGTTGAAGTCCAGCTTTATTCCATGGTAGTCTGATAAGATACAAGAGGTTATTTCAATTTTCTTGTATCTGTTGAGGCTATCTTTGTGTACAACTATATGGTCAATTTTCGAGAAGGTTCCATGCGGTGCTGAGAAGAAGGTGTATTCTTTTGTGTTTGGGGAAATGTTCTGTAGATATCTGTGAGGTCCATTTGGTTCATGATCTCTGTTAGACTCATTATTTCTCTGTTTGGCTTCTGTCTTGATGATCTGTCCATTGTTGTGAGTGGGGTGTTGAAGTCTCCCACTACTAAAATGTTGGGATCAATGTGTGATTTAAGTTTTAGAAGCGTTTCTTTTACAAATGTAGGTGCTTTTGTATTTGGGGCATAGATGTTCAATATTGAGATGTCCTCTTGATGGATATTTCCCTTAACGAGTATGTGGTGCCCTTCTCTGTCTTTTTTTTAATTAACTTCAATTGGAAGTCTATTTTGTTTGATATTAGGATGGCTACTCTAGCTTGCTCCCTGGGTCCATTTGCTTGGAAGACCTTTTCCCAGCCCTTTACTTTGAGATAGTGTCTATCTTCAATAGTGAGATGTGTTTCTCATATGCAGCAAAAAGATGGGTCTTGTTCACGGATCCAGTCTGTAAGTCTGTGTCTTTATTGGCGAGTTGAATCCATTGATGTTGATGGATATTAGTGACCAGAGGTTGTTATTTCCCATTATTTTGTTATAGTTGGTTGTCTTGTGCTTCTTTTTGTTTAGTTGCTGTGGATATTTCTATTTCATCTGTATTCTTGGGTGTAGTTATCATCTCTGTGTTGGAATTTTATTTCTAGGATCCTCTGTAGGGCTGGGTTTGTGGGTAGATACTGTTTAAATTTGATTTTGTCATGGAATATCTTGTTTTCTCCATCTATGTTGATAGAGAGTTTTTCTGGGTATAGTATCTGGCTGGGCACCTATGTTCTCTCAGTGCTTGTAGGACATCTGCCCAGGCCCTTCTAGCTTTTAAAGTGTCTGAGGAGAAGTCTGGTGTAATTCTGATGGGTCTGCCATTGTATGTGACTTGGCCCTTTTCTCTTATAGCTTTTAATATTATTTCTTTGGTCACTATATTTGGAGTTTCAATTATTATGTGGCAAGAGGAGTTTCTTTTCTTATCTAATCTGTTTGGTGTTCTGTAAGCCTCTTGGAATTTTATTGGCATCTCTTTCTTTAGGTTTGGGAAGTTTTCTTCTATGATTTTGTTGAAGATATATCCTGGACCCTGGAGTTGGGAGTCTTCTCTTTCATCTACGCCTATAATTCTTGGGTTCCTTCTTTTCATTGAGTCCTTGATTTCTTGGATGTTGTGGGTGAGAGATTTTTTAGCTTTCCCATTTTTTTGGATGTTGTACTGATATCTTCCATCGAATCTTCCATGCCTGAGATCCTGTCTTCCATGTCTTGAATCCTATTTTTGGTACTGATATCCATAGTTCCTGTTCTCTTCCCTTCGCTCTCCATTTCCATTTTTAACTCTGACTGTGTTTTCTTTATTGTTTACATTTCCACTTTCATTTCCTGGATGGTTTTATTCATTTTTTACATTTCCTGCTCCAAATTGCTTGTCTTTGCCTGGAAGTCTTCTATTGCCCTGTCCTTTTCATGTTCAAGCTGAGCTACCTTGTTTTGAAGTTCTGTAATGGTGTTCTCCATAGTTTTCGTTTGTGAAATCGTGTCCTCTTTGAATTCCTTCATGAATTTATGTTCTTCTTGAAGGGACTCTATCACTTTCCATAATGTAGAATTGTTATCATTTTCATGTGTTTCAGTTGTGGTGATTTGATCCAGGTTGGCTCAAATGGCATCGCTTTCTTTTGTTGGAATCATTCTGCCTTGAATCCTGCTTTTTCTGGGGCGCTTGGCCATTTGTCTTAGCCGTCTGTTCCTGTTGTCTTCTATTCTTAGATCCATAGGGGGCGTTTTAGTTTAGCAGTCGAGTTGCCTGACTCCACTCCTGTAAGGTTTGTTTTTTCCACCCCACCTCTTGGGTGGAGACTTCACTTATCAAGGGGGCAGGGCTGTATACACTTAAGCTCTGGCTCCCCACTGGAAATGTCCGTAGTAGCAAAAAAAGATCAATAATAATGGAAAAGACTTCACAGTTTGCCCAGGATTGAATCCTATGGTGGGTGAAATCCACCTTCCCTCCCTGGAGCTGGCTTTGGAAACTGGGAGGTGGCGTCATGGTTGACCAAGTTCCCGTAAGCTGCAGTGGGTTGCAATCTACAGCCTGATGGGTATTCTGCTGCTGAGCCACCCGCATGCTCCCGCGGGTGTGCAAGCTTTTGCCAGATAGCCAGACCATCTTTGTGAGACCTGGGGAGGTGGGGGGGACAGCCAGCTGGAGAGTATCTCTGTGTGTGGGGTCTGAATCTGCTTACTGGGTATTAGATTGGAACTTACCCTGCGTGTCTCTCCTCGTGAGGGACGGGGATCCCGATTCCTGGATTCAGCGGCTTCCGTGCATGTCCAAGAGTGGGAGGGAGCATCTTGCCCAGGGACTTTTAATGGTCCCCTGGTAGTTGGGTGAGACCGAGTTGTGGGGGGGGCTCGGGTTTCTTAGATATTTTTGTACAGAGTTTTGTAGCATTTGCCATTTTCCCCAAGCTTAAAATGCGTCTGTACAGGCTGCTGCCATCTTGGATCCCCCCGGGTTTGAGGATTCTAGTGGCTGGGGCACTTACTCTTTGTAGCAGCAGTAGTTGAAAGTCACTTAGCGTTTTTTTTGCATGGTCCTAGACAGTATAGTCCAAGAGAAAAGGTATAAGTTTGTGAATGAACTGTCAAAAAAATCTGGCTAGCAGGAACAATAATTGACTTCAGTGTGTGTCTGAGGACATAGCCTGAGATTTTCCTATGGTTACTGTGTAGTTATTTGCCACACAGATTAATTTTCCCTTACTCTTGTTGTAAAGACCACTAGAGAAGGGTTGATGCAATGAGACAAATGACCTATGAATATCATTTCTCTGGATCCTGTCCTGGCCATTGAGGAAGTCCATTCTTCTCAGAATTTGATCCATCATCTTCAGAAAAGGCTCCATTGACTTCAAGAATTAGTCACAAGGGGCGGTAGTCTTGTAAGCAGTTGTCAGTTCTTTTCAGGATCTGTTTCCATATCTCCTTATTTCCAACAGTGCCAACAGAGACTTAGTTGCCAAAATAATCAAGGCACATCACAGAATCTGACAGGGAAATAGAACCATTTTAGACTGCACAGAGATATAGCATGCTACAAGGCTATTCTGGCCAGGGATTCAAATATAATAGTGACACCTAAGGATGTTTAACAAAGAAAATAGAATCCTTGATTATAACACATTATTGGCATGTGTAGAATAACTTATAACTTGGAAAATTTTTGTTCGTTTAGGTATTGGGAATCAAATATGGGACCTTGAGCATGTTCACCAAATGCTTCCCACTGAGTTGTGTTCTTAGACTAAGAGTGTTGTGTTTCTTTCATTGCATTGAACATTTGTGAATGGCCCCAGTCTGAAAGGTCGACATCCAAAAATTGAACTAAATGAAGTTGGAATGTTGGAACGTGGTTGGTATTCTGAAGAAATCTGAGACATAAAGTATAAACAGTCAGCTTTTATATGTGGTCTGCCTCTTCTGGATCAACCAGCCATATAGTCATCAATTAATTGAGGGATGTGGACAAGAGATTTGAACTGTTAAGATCAGGACAATCCCAGACAAATCTAGATTCTTGCTCACTCTATTTATTGCCTTCTAATTGGACTCCTTGGAGATGCATAGAAAGTCCCATGGCTCACCAGGTTCTGGTACCTATCTGGGCTGACTTGTGTCTTGGAAAATTGTACACCACAAACATATACTATTCAGGTAATATCCACCAAGAGATATTTCTTAAGATTTCTGGCAAATGCTAAAGGCAGGATTACACTATAGATTGTTTGACTGTAGAGAAAGGTCATGTCATCTTCAGATAATAGATAAACATTGTGGCTGACTACTGGGTCAGTACAGACTGAATCACTAACTATGAAATACTACGTGATTATGTATCTGAATTGCCTATGATGAACTGAGAATTACTTGATTCACTGAACCATAAAATTACATATGAACAGCTGCATTTCATTATGAAAGAGGAGTTGCACTTGTGCAATCATAACAAATAGATTTAGAAATCCTAAATACAACCTGATGCATGTGATGACCTTGTGTACCTCTCTTCTTGCTGTACTATATAGCTCCTTCACCCCATAATTGTGAAGTCAAGGCAAGTACCTAAGGACCAGTCAGTTGAGGAAAAGGTTCACTCTTACCTTGTGGATGGATATGCATGTATACTGGCACTAAACTGAAATTGATAGCATTTTTTTTTCACTGCTACCCAGAAGTAGCCTTCAAACACATTGACAAGAATTATAAAATGCCTTTTGTTTTTAAAGCCACAACATGAAGATCCAAGAATCAAGAATTTGACAAGTCTATATAAAACCCACATGAATAATATCATTTTCTGTCCCCATTAACATTAGCATGGAGGCTTAAAAGTCCATGTGCCTACAATGAGAATGTTTGCTTCATCTACTGTCTTCATTTCCCTGTCTCTTGACTTATGTCCCCAAACCAACAGAAATGAAGGGCAACAGCTGTTCTTGATAGAGTGGCTGGACTTTACCATGAAGTAAGATTAAGGCTAGTATTATACAATGTGTTCCAGCAGGACTATGATTAGAATAAAGAGGGGTTTTGGTAGCATCTTTTAATACTTCCTTTGCAAATAGTTAAGGCAATGAGAAACTGCAATCACCTTAACATTTGGATTTCACAGGAATGAATGATTGTGTCACTGCACTCATAAAATGTCCCACACAGTGAAGATACTGACCTAGGACAAGCAACACAGAATGATTGATGTAAAATATATTGAATCAGCACCTAAACTCTCACAATTGCTCAGCCAAGTGGTGGAGGCTATAATAGTTTCTCTTTGGCCTGATTTGACTAATGAATTATACAATCTCCACTTGAGTCTTTGACTTTTCACAAATGAAAAGTCAAGACTAGCTCTCTGCTATCTGCATTCTATTGTCCTCCCTGTCCTGGTTTTAAAGGCTGGGTGTTGAAGATTGACAGCTTCCCTGGATTTGGAGAAAAAAATTTAGCTTGAGTCATGAGTAGCTACACATAATTTAATGTCCTTATAATCTAATTCATTTCAACTATTTTGTAATTCACTTAGTGTGCTGGCTCAGGTAATGTGTTTCCCAAATTAGGGATGTTATTCTCCAGTTCAAGAGTTATATCTAGGTTTGCTATGACAAAGAAAGTTTATTGTTTTTGTAATGTTGCTTTAGAAACTGTCTTCCTAGAATTCAAATTCATTTTCAGAGTCGCTGGGAAATAGGGAGAAATCGTGAGTTTTCAGAACATGAAATGCTTTACTCTCTGTGCTAGCATTATGGAGGAGGGTTTTCTTTAATGAACTTCTCTCTCCTCCCTCCCTCTTTTCCTTCTTTGTTTCCCTCCTTTCTTCAATCTTTTCCTGTTGGTTTCAGTGTATCAAACCTAGCCTCCCCTGCATGGTAAGCACACATAATTTATTACTGAGTCACGCCCACACACTCCACAGGGTTTGTATAATTTTTCAGTTTGTCTTGATCTGGGTTTTTATGTTTGCTTGTTTTTTTCATTTTTTGGTTGTTGTTTTGTAATTGGGCCAAAAGGATTTTCTTTCTTGGAACGTCTTGGACATATTCATGCAACATGTGGTGAACAACTAGGAGATATAGGTGATAATAAGAAGATATATATGCAGGATACATTTGAGTTGAGTAAAGACTTGAGTAAATCTGGAGTTACTAAATTCAAAAGCATGTAAGTGAAATTAAAAAATGTAAAAATGTATTGTCATCATAGTACCATATGTCAATGGGCTCTTTTTCTAATTGTTAAGCATTGGCTAACATGCACAAAATATTTCTAGTGAGATTTTTTTCAGAAAGCATAGCCACAATATGGAAATAGCATTGTAATTTGTCATTGGGTCATGTATCTCACTGTTCAACTCAACCATAAGAATTAAATGGTATTTAAAAAAATGTTTGATGTATTGCTACATTGATAATATGATTGTGCAGACAACCACAGCTGCTTTGAGTCCGTGAATACAAGATCCTGTCATATCCAGAAGACACTGCTTTACCCCAGTCTTTCCCAATCTCCGTCTCTTACAATATTCCTACCTCCTCTTCTGTGATCTTCCCTATGACTTGTGAAGAACTGTGATATGGATAGATGTTCCATTTGTAGTCTACAGATTTCTTGAAAGAAAGACATCTTTTAAAAATGTATCATTACAGAAGCTGGTGGGAATGGACTGTGTTATAAACTGCAGCACAGAAAATACTGAGGCAAGTACTTCACTCTGACATAGTACAAGCTGCCAGTAAGTCTCTTATCATAGATAAAGAAAGGGGGTTATTGAACTGATTCCAAAGAAGCACAACCATATGCAAGTTGATTAGGTGGCTGTTGATAATAACTGCTAACACATTTGTCTGGCTAGATGGTGCCTAACTTCATATGTACATTATGGTTTACTCCATATCTCTTATTCTCCCAGAAGCTAGTTCAGCTACATGTTCATGGCAATTATATAAGATCCATAGAAGAAACAGAAATACATGTGCTTTTTTAATAATAGACAAACATCATGTTTGTTAATATTTCATTGGCTAAAAATTACATGGCTGGACTAAGAAAGTATAAGAAATACAAGCTCCAACTCCACAAGAAAATTAAGAAATTGCATGACTGATAGCATTTGATAGGAAATGGTAAGGAAATTGGACTGCTTAGAGCATCAATCTACATAGGAGAACAAGAATAAGGTGTGTGGGAGACTCTGGAAGTCCTCCTAGAAGCTGTAGCATATTAATGACTTAATGAAAGAATAGAGTAATGAAGAACAGTGAACGTTCTCAGATGCAGAGTAACCAAGACCCAATGGAAATCCTAAAAAACATTAAACTTACTTCTAATTATTCACCCTTCAGGAGAAATTTCACATGCTTTGCCTCTCTTAGGATCCTGGGTGGGAGTGCTCATCACCAACTTCTCTAACATTAAGCTGCCATTTGTTTCCTTTAAGTACATTCTTTTCTTAACTAACCTGGAGAAAATCTTGTCTGCAATCTTTTGCTGACTCAAGAACTATTTCTTGACTAGGTACTCCATTCTCTTAAAAATCACATCTGTTTTCCAGACATATTTATCTGTAAAACAGATATGTTGTTTGCTCAGCTCGTCTATGTTTTTCCATTCAAATGCTTTTAGACATAAGAAGAAAAATGGTTTTCAATATATTGATAGAAAGGATCACTGAGAGGAGACACTGGGAGACAACGTCCATGATTGACTCACATACTGTCATATAACACAGGTCAGCGTCTTACAACCAGGTGTTTGTAACACTTGGGATCCACCCTGATTTGAGAATCCTTTCTTGTGTTCTTTATACCCTGGCCAGTACTCATTAGCTTGACTTGTCTTTAGGACTTTAAGGAAAATAAATATTGATGTTATTTTTTTTTCCTAAGGATAGTGCTTTCTTTGCAATAGTAAATTCTGATCTAGTTTACAAACATGTCATTTCTTATTTCCTGTAGATGACTTTGCTATATTTCTGTCTTCTTACTGTCTTCATTTTCTCAATACTGGCTGGTACGTGGCTCATTAGCAGAGTAATTATAGTCCTCTGATTCTCAGAAGTGCAAAAGAATTTTTTTTTTCTAGGTCAGCACATAGACAATAGGAAAGTCAATAGGAATAGGTTGGAGTAGATATTTTGAGATTTATCTGGGACTTTCACAGTCGCTGTAGAGAAGCTAGTGAATGTGTCCTGTTAGCATAGTGAAGGGGAGGGCACAAAATGCCAGGCAGGATTCTTTTGATCCTAATTGTACATTTAATTTCATGGGTGCATGGACTGACTTATCAGTATTGAACCCATCTGTGCTTCTGGTTTGGTACTGTGCTACATTACTTTTTGAATCATTCTTCTCTTGTCTGTTGTATGCTATTGTTTAAATTTTAAATATCTTACAAAGGCAGCAGGAACCAATAATCATGGAATAAAACTTCTGAAGCTATGAACCAAAAGTAAACTTTATTCTTTATAATATGTTTATCTCATGTGTTATGTCATAGTAATGCAAAGATAGGTAACATGTTGTATATTAACATTAGTATTTTGTTAAAGGTTTTCAGGTATACAGTCCTGAGAGGTATTAATGGTTAGTTTTATTCAATATTTTGACTGTTTTTGGTATTGGGATAAAAGTGGCTAATTGTGGATAGTTTTTCCCTTTCTGTTCCCTAAAAAATATTTTGTAGAATTGCTACTATTTATTTTTATTTAAAGAATTCCCATAAACTACCTTACTGGTATTTTAAGCTAAGAATAAATGTCTGCAATATTTATAGCCGTATTTGGAGAATCTATTTTATTTTGAGTGACTTTTGAATATTTTTCAGTTTTTAAATATAGATAGATTTTTGTCTATGTTTTCCTATCAGTATGCACAAAGATTTTAAGGTACTACTTTATTTTTTATCTTCTTTTAAGTTTAGAGTTACCTACAGCTTTAGTCTCTCCTTTATTTCCAGATTTCAAGCTATACTACAGAGCAATAGTAATAAAAACAGCATGGTACTGGTATAGAAACAGACCAGTGGATCAATGGAATCAAGTTGAAGAGCCAGAAATGAACCCACACACCTATGTTCACTTAATTTTGACAAAGGAGCCAAAACTGTACAATGGAAAAAGGACAGCATCTTCAAAAAATGGTACTGGTCTAACTAGATTTCGACATGTAAAAGAATGAAATTAGACTCATACTTATTACCTTGAACAAAACTTAAGTCCAAGTGGATCAAAGACCTTAACATAAAGCCTGACACACTAAATCCAACAGAAAGAAAGTGGGGAAAAGTCTCGAACTCATTGGCACAGGTGACAACTTCCTGAACAAGCTCTAAGACCAACAATCACTAAATGGGACCTCACGAAACTGAAAAACTTCTGTACAGCAAAGGGCACTACCACTAGAACAAAATAGCAACCTAAAGATTGGGAAAAGATCTTTACCAACCCCGCTTTTGACAGAGGACTAATATACACAATTTATAAAGGACTCAAGAAATTAAACATCAAGAAACCTTTATTTCCAATATTGGTAATAGATACCATCTTTCTCTCATTCTTTATAGAACTTAATATTTTCTTTTCTTTTTCTATTATTTTTTGCATTTCTTCTTTCTCTTTTTCGAATGTATATTGCTCTTGTATGGTTAAATAGTAAGATGGTTGAAAGAGGAAAGGGATAAATTTATCTACAACTTGATTTCACCCAGAGTTCTGCCATTTTTATTTTCTAACCCTCCTATTCCTCTTTATTATTGAACATCTTAAATATACCCAGTTTACATCTTTTTCTCAGAGATTTTGGTGATATTTAATTAGGTATATGGTGTACTTTTATTGAATATTCCAATGCCCTGAGTGCTACTTCCATTCATGATATGATTATTTAAGCCTGGAGCAAAGTAAGTGGATTCACAGAATACCTGGCTTCACACTGGAGGAGTATCCATTAAAGGACTGAATGTAAATAAATTAATAAATACATATTAACAGTGACATTTCAAAAGAGAGAAATTGTGAAATTCTTCATGATAAATGCGTAGTATATATTCACATATGTATACTGTTGTGTAACTATAACAATGTACTGGAAAGTATTTTTTTGTAGAATGATGTTCTGATATATATGAAGCATACATGTACTGTAACTATTCACACATAGTGCACTGTACCTTATTATTATGTGATACTTTCACTTATAAGTGATTTGTATTTATGTTATCACTACATGTTTCCATACTTTCATGATTTAATTTTAAGTGTATGAGCAAGTTATAAATAGCACATGCAGTGTGATCTTTTTGTTCTGTTATATGTACATATAGAAGGTGAGAAGAGAATGTAATCCACAACTAATGATCTGTCTCCATGTAAATGTCAAAGCTTAACTTTTTCTATTTCACTCTCTTCTGTTTTTTTTTTTCTCCAGATTCATGGAATGTTTATTTCCTCCAGAAATTGGGAAAATGCATTCTGTAAAAAGATAGATATTTTCATCTGCATGAAAATAGGGAAAAATGTAACTTGGTTTATGTCTTGATGCTTTTTTAAATATTTATTTTGATATGAATCCTTCTTCCTCTGTAACAGGAATCAGAAAGTAGTTTTAGATACAACTAAAAATAAAACTCCTCTTTAGATAGGTGTAGTGTAAGATGATTTTAAACTGTGTGCTAAAGGAGGGGAGCCACAGACAGTGCTATACTGAAAATAGCAAACACGTTTCCACAGACCACACTGCATCGAGTCTTTCTATATCTTTATCAAGGTAGAAGGCTTGAGCATTGTCCAAGCCTCGAATGCTTTCTAATCACCCAGAGGGATGGGCTGGGTCCTGGAGGAGAATTTCTTCCCAACACCGACACTGGGTAGAGATGCTTACAGGAGGGGATGCTGCAGCTCAATGTTAATCAAGAGAAAGCAAAAATTCTGCCAGGGAAATTGGAGTATAAAGAGAGAAACCAAGGGTACACATTCCCTTGCTAGCTGCTAAGACTGGGGTGGCTTCCTTCTGAATGGGGTCAGTCATAGGGAGGATGAAGGAAAGGCAATGTTAGATGGCTGCTTCAGGGCTAGAGTCAGGCTACTCTCATGTTGAGACAGTTTGTTCCTGAAAACTAGAAGCAGACATTGAAGTTCTCTGGAACAGAACAGATACAATCAGTTCAGCATGTGTTTAAAAGTATACTAGGTGCACATTTGTGAATATCTACTTATGTCTTTCAGCCCCCACCTCCCTTTAACTTATAACTCCTCAAGGCTATAGAACATTGAAATTGGGCTTTCAATTGATGTGGTTAAAGAGAAAGAAAACCCCAGCCTTAATTATATTAAAATCTAGGCAGAACTTTGTTTTAACTAGTCCCTTCTTCAACTTTTGTAAGCCAGATGTTTCTCTAATAACTCTCATGAAAATGTGCATCAAATACAGGTCTTATAGTTTTTGACAAAATGTCTTTTGCTTTTCTTCTTTTTGGCTAGAGATAATAACCTATGAGCAATGTCAACACAAAGGAATGAGAAGTTACTTCTGTTTTGATGCTTTTCCCCTAAATGAGCTAAACAAACAAGGATATGAGAAAGAGCACATCTCACCAGGGCCAACTTGGTAGCAGACCACTGCAATGCTATTGATTTTGCATTTCCATCTGGTGTCCTGTGCCATAGTGCCATTTTAAAAGAGGGTGCTGTCCACAGTCTTTACAAACTCCCTACTGCTTGCTGAGGTGGACAAAAAAAAAAAGCAAACTCATAGAAATACGCCAAAGAATATAATAGTCTCTACAGAAGATCTGGCTGAATCAACCAACAAAAGGTTCCAGCTGTGGAAGCCGCGTGGAACAAAGGGAACTCTTGGCCTAATGTGCAGTGCATGCTTCTGACGTTCCAGTTCAGGGAAGGAATAAATAAAGCTATTCCAAAGCCTTTGACCAGATGTGTCTGACATAGTCTAAAATGTGTTTGCACAAAGCCTTCATTATCAACACGGGTTGCTCTTATGGCAGTGGACATCTGTTCCTAAGGCCCGTGGGGGAATGTCTGCACCCATGATCACTGCACAGGCCTGAAATGGTGGCTACTTTGAAACCTGTTTTTCCTGGCCACTGAACTTCCTATTAATCTGAATGGTCCTAGTCTTATTTGGATCAATGATTTGTTTAACTTAGAATCTAAATGCTTTTGTGTTATGGAATCCAACTATCTCCAATGGTTAAAGACTTAAATTTTCCATTTGTTTTCCAGGAGCAACTGTACACATTCCCCACAACTACTTGACACTGCTAAGCCTGGACACACTTTCCATCTGCCTTTGACTTAGATTGTTCCTAAGGTTGGCCATTGATCATCATTCTCACGTGAATACTGAATTACTCTAATTGGAACCATTTAAAAACACATTCTTTGGACAGATGACAAAAGGATCCATGATAGGCAACATTTTATTCAAAACAGCTGCCCAATATGTAAATCAAAAACTGTTAAAGATCCTATTGAGCTGAGAACAATTATATAAGGTTTGAGCCTGTTGTGAATTAAAGTGACTGCAATGAATTTGTAAAGAGGGTCTTTCTTTTCAAGAATGCCAGTTCAGATTGAGTTTAGGACCCTGACAAGTAATATCACATGAAAATAATGGAAAACAAGCTTAGTTGTTAGCTGACAGAATACCTTCAGAAAGTAGTATCCTACAGCCAGTACACTGGCTATCTGAAAACTCAGGGTCTGACATTAATTAACTAAATTAAAGGCTACTTAGCATTCAATTTAAATATCAGGCTATAGTTCAGCAAGTTTACAGAACTGTAGGTACATTGTATTGGATTTCTTTTTAATTTAGTTCTGTTTACATTCATAAATGCTGTTTCCTCAGTTGTTATATAAAGATGGGATAAAATGAAACTTGAAACAGCAGCTTTCAGAGGACTGTAGAGACAACTATGTTTATGGATTCTTTTTATATGTCAATAATTATTCTGGTCACTCTAAGAGTTATTAGATGACTTAACCTTTGCAATAACTACATGAAGTGAGAAGTATTATCATCCTCATTTCAGAAGAAACTGAGGAAATAAGGTCAAATACCTTTCCCCAGTGTCATGTACATCATTGTCAGAGCCAGATTATTCAATTTAAACAGGGCAGCTTTTTCTTTTCTGTTTTTAATTTTCTTTTTTTTTCCTAAGATCCTATGTGTGCTTTAAAGTTGTTTCAGATCTCTTTTGTCAAAGTTTCTTGCATTCCCATCTCTGTAACAGCTGGCATTTATCTCTTAAAACCTGTTTGTTTGTTTGTTTGGTCTGTGTGTGTGTGTGTGTGTGTGTGTGTGTGTGTGTGTGTGTGTGTGTGTATGTATTTATCTCTATGTACACACACTTGTGCCTGTGGAGGCTAGAAGACAATGAACAAGAGTTACTCTCTTTAATACCTTGTGGGTCCCAAGAATCAAACTCAGGTCATCAGGCTTGGTGAGAGGGTAAAATCTTTACCTGGCAAGCCATCTCTCTGGCCCACAGCTGACATTTAAAGGTAATGCACAAGAAAGTTATGAAGACATTATTGTTTCCTAGAACATCATTTGAGTGCATTTATCAGTTATTCAAATTTAAGTGTATGTCTTATATTTTTATTTCCTAAATTAGATATTTCTAACATGAGGGTTTTAATTTTTTTGAAAAGAGGAACAATTATTATTCTTTTCAGAAACTGAACTTCAAGCCCTTGAAGAAAGAAATGGAAGAGGCCTTTAGTAGATGGAAAGATCTCCCATGCTCATGGATAAATAGGATCAACATAAAAATGGCCATCCTACCAAAAGCAATATATAGATTCAATGCAATTCCTATCAAAATACCAACACAATTCTTTATAGACCTGGAAAGAGCTATACTCAATTTCATATGGAACAAGAAAAAAACCAGAATAGCTAAATCAATCCTGTACAATAAAATAAACATCTGGAGTTATCACCATCCCATATTTCAAGCTGTACTACAGAGCAATAGTACTAAAAACAGCATGGTATTGGTATAGAAACCGACCAGTAGATCAATGGAGTCGAATTGAAGACCCAGAAATGGACCTACACACCTATGGCCACCTAATTTTTGAGAGGGCAGCTTTTTAACACAACAAATGCCAAATTTTAGTCTAGGGAATGGGTGGTAATTTCCAATTTTCAGCCTCTCAAGGTTAAGATACATAGATAATTGATTGGTAGAAGATAGATTGACAATGTTAACATTTTCTTTAATTTTTGGAGGACTGCATTTTCTCTAATATTGTCCTTTCTCGTTTAGCATCCCATTTTTAGTATCCACAATTAGAAATGTTTTAATAGCTGCACTTATAGCTGCAGGAAGAAGGATCTGGATGTTCATCTCCCTCTTCCCATTCTAAACTATATTACAGGAATGTAGAGGATGAGACAGACTTTTGGTCACAAACGGTGTCTTTGTGGACCTGATTCTGAATGTAAGTTGTGCATGCGGAATCAGCATCTGACATAAAAGAAAATCATTGATTCTGAGACTCAAATTACTTGTTGAATTTTATGTACTTGTGACATAGGAGATGGAGGATATATTTACTTAGAATTTACTTAAACAGAAGTGAATCACTTAATTGCAGAAATGAAGTTGGTTAGAATTTGTATTCTGTATGGGTCTAGGTTTGCAGAAGTGTTCTCATCTTTGGCCTGTGACCAAGGCAACTTTTAAAACAAAATGTTTATTTAGAGTCTTGATTTACCTTTCCAGAAGGTTAGTCAATTATTATCATGGTGGGCTGCATGATAGCTTGCAGGCAGACATGGTGCTGGGGAAGGAGTCCAGAGTCCTACATCTGGATCCACAGGCAGGAGGCAGCTTGCAGAGAGAGAACAGAGAATGACAGGGACACACACACACACACACACACACACACACACACACACACACAGAGAGAGAGAGAGAGAGAGAGAGAGAGAGAGAGAGAGAGAGAGAGATTGGGCCTGGCTTTGACTTTTGAGACCTCAAAGCCTCCCCCTCCTCTTCATCTAGCAAGGCTTCAGTCCTCAATGTTTCCTAAATAATCGACCAAGCGGTAAACACACATTCAAATATATCAGCCTGTGGGGGCACTCTCCTTCAAACTACTACAGACATTGATTCAGTGCTTATTGTGTATCTTACAGAAGGGTATAAAAGAGTGTGCTGAATTTTATTTCTACAAATAGAGTGCCTTGAGGATTAAGAAGGAAAAGACTTTGAAATTAAGTAGAAGGTGTATTCTATTGTTGTTCTGTCTTGTAATCACCATTGAATCTATGTTTGGTTTTCAATTCCTTTACCCTGATTCATAACTAAGATATACCCCCTTGGTACTAATAACTATTTCTTTCCACCAAGCCTTCTCATTTCTGTTTGTCTTTCTGAAGACAAAGTTCTGAACATATAATTGCAGTCATTGATTCAATCTACATATTAGCAATGTTTCCTGCAAACCAAACAGTAAGATGAGCAGAGGGGCCAAAGCTCCTGCCTTTAAAGGTCTGGGAGGTGAAGATGAAATGAATGATGGTGACTAAACAATATGAGTAGCTCACAATGTTATTTTTACAAAACCTTAGAGGAGATGGAAAAACCACCTATTTGGGGAAATTGGAAAGGGTGGCACTTAAGTTAAATATTAAAGGATTTACCAGGCATATGAGGAAAAAGAAGGGATTCCAAACAGAATCACAATATAGCTAAAATATCTTTTAAGGATGGATTATATCCTTTAAAATAATGATACAACTAAAAATGTACATTTAGTACAGTCGTTCTCATAACACTGATGTAGTATCAGTGTGTTAACTATGGAGTAACCGTAATCAACATTTAATCTGTAGTTTAAGGAGAGCCAGGGAAACCATTCTGTTACAGTATCTACTGTGGACAAGGTTTGGATTTCTCTCAAACACAATTATGTTGAATTAATATGTAAAAGTTAGGTGGAGACTTCTGAGATACAGAATCTTGAAAGGGGCATGTGAAATCAGCCTAAAGACTTGCTTCTTCCAGGAACACCTGGTAGCACATGTAGTCCTGGTAAACAGATGTATCTTGAGAGGAGGGCATAAGAATGGTCAATGAGAAGACAGCCTGATGCATAATTAAGATGCAAAAAATACATGAAGACCCAGAAACTAGAGAAGAGGGCTTTTTGCTTGACATTGCTTCTGTAGCTGCTGAGACTTACTGAAGATTGTGGCCTAGATGGGAAGAGCCCAAGAAGGCTGAGAAAAGCTGTGGAAAGCAGCAACTACCACAAGCAAGCTCAGATTGGCAGAAGAGGGGTGGCTGAAAAGGCCCTAGACCCGCCAGAGACCTTGGTGCCAAGTGAGTGTGTGCCAACTGCTGGGGACAGAAAAGGCCTGACCTGAAGCAGAAGTGCACCAGAGGCCTGGGACCAGGCCAGTTGATGCTGACACTGATGGTGAGGAGAATGCTGCCTTTGTTGTGACCAGCCCTGAGACAACAAACTTGGTCAGCCAGTGCCTAGGCAGTCAGCAAAGTTCAACAGCCTAGGCAACAAGGCCAACACTGCATGTGGTGATGGACTTGCTAAGGGGAGGTTCTGGAAAACCAGATGGACTTATGAAACAAACAGGAGTGCAGCCTCTGCCCCATGTAAGTTTGGCAGTTGCAGATGAATGGCGGAGGCTAACCCCAAGCAGAAGTGGGGCTGCCATAGGGACGTCTGAGCCAGGTGACCACTGAGTGATTGCTGCCTGTGGTGTTCCCACAGACAGACTGCTGACCAGTTGCCCTCAAAGGACGTGCCCCTAAGGACTTCTTGATCTGGGTATCCTTTCTAAAGTGTTAGGGTTGGTTGGTTGATAGGTGTTCAGAATTATTAATATAGTTTAAAAGTTATGCCTATAGTATTTACTGTGCCAAAGGTTAAAAAGGCATCGAATCCCCAAGAGTTGCAATAGTTAGCAATTTCTTAATAATGTTGCATAACAAAATACACAGCTGTAGTGGTTTACAGTAATAAATGCTAATTTTCTGTTCCCATCATTTCGTGTCATCAGGGAGTCTGACATATCCATGCTGAGTTTGACTGCATCTGTCTCAAAGCTACAGTCTGTGTTTGGGAGGTGTGACTACTAACCCATCCATGCCTTGTGGAAAAAGCATACTCATGGAGAACAAGCACATTCAAGAACATATCAAACTTTGACTTACATCACCACCCATGTAGCCAGCACCAAGTCAAAAGTCAACTATAGATATATGAAGAAGGAGGACATATTTCCTAGAAAGTGATTCAGCCATCAAAATAGTTGTTAATAAGCTTTTAAAATTTGAACATACCAGTAGAATTCAGGCAGGCAATCTATATCTTCCAATCTCCAAGTTCAATAACATCATACAAATCACAGAACTCACTTGTTTGAAGTTTGCATAAGGAAAAAGGGAAGAGTCAAATAATCTGTACATGACTAGCTGAAAGCATCCAGAGCTGAACAATAGTTCGAGAGTATGTCTAGGTGATGCTTGTCAACAGTAACTTTAGAATCCTTTCTTCTGTTCCATGATGCACCTGTAAGGCCCACTTTAGAAAATGACAAGAAAGGAAAGAAGTTATGACAATTTAAAGGAATTGTTTTTCAATTTTTATTTGGATAATCATATTTTTGGTTGTGACCTTTTACACTCACTGGATCCCTAAAATAACTTATTCTCTCAGAAATTACCTCATGGTATTTATGATATGGTTGAGCTCTGAGCTGGTTTTTGAAATCATGTCTGTGTAACAGTTTTCAAAATTAAAAACCTTAATTACATGTCCTATAAAATTCTACAGTTCCAAAAAGGCAAAAGAAATGTAGAAATCATAATCTTACAGTTCTGAATACAAGGCATGAATATACGTTTAAATACATTTTCAAGAGAAAACACACCTAAGGAAGAGGCATAAATTACTTTAACTCTCTTGAGTAGCACACCCAGCCCTTACTATGAACAGAGTGCAAAATTCCAATTATATAAGTAGATATTTCACTGGCTTACAATTGCTTAGATTTTTAGCTTCTAAGGAAAAACAGTTAATTAAAAGGCAGTCACTGATCTTGAGGTTCAATACCACTTTCTTCAGATAGTAATAATGATTAAACAGGATTTTGTAGATGGTAGACAAGCTCTCCATCACTGAAATCTACCCTAGCTCCGTTTTAAGGATTTTTCCTATGTATCAGCTTGGATCTTCTAACTGGATTACTCAGAATGGAGTTTGGTTACTACTTTTCAGTACTATGTATGAATTTAATATGGTTGACTTCTCTTCAAGAGAAAGCATATTCTAAAAATGTTTCTTGTAAGAGTTGGCTAGTCTGCACAGAGACATGCAGAATCAATGAATTATTGACATAACTTAGGATTGAATAATGTCATTAACCCTTTTGAGATATTACACAGAGCATTATGCATTCTAATAATTTCTTTTTATATAGGTTCAATTGTGTATTGATAACTATTAGTGAAAACACCAAAATTTACAGTTTAATTGAAGCCCTTTGTGGTGTGCGTCTTATCATCAACCTGAGAAGTATTTTTCGTTTAGAAAGAAGGGAATTGGCATCAAGAATCTTCTAGAACTATGAGTCATTCTTCTGCCTCATTATCCAACATTCTCCTACCTTGCATTTATACCTTAACTTTGACAGTGTGTTGAGCATGCAACACATGCTACATCTCTGCAAGTTTCATAAAAAGATAAAATTTCTCCTTTAGTATGTTCCTAACAGTTTATATTATGATTTCATCCTAGCAATTCAATTATATTTATGTGACTACAATGCACCAAAGAAAATAGTCAATATTGAAGCATCCTAAGGTTGATGCCAAATATAATTGAAGACTTAATGAACTTACCAGAAAAGGCTAAATATATACTGAAACTCAGAAAAGACAGAGACCAGTGCACACACACTCGATGTCTGCTTTGCCAAAGGTCTGCTTGAGAGCAGACCTACAGATGCCCCAGGACACACTTTCCTCTAGCTATCTAGTCTTCCATTTATGAGCTTAACGCCTTTCAAGATTTCATCTTCTTTTCCCAGTGTCTTACTGTACACTGTATGTCTCAAATAAAGAGAGTTAATATGACATGGATTAAATTAAAATTATTTTTCTTCAGTATGATGGTTTGAGTAAGGATGTTCACCACAGACTCATGTATTTGAACACGTGGTATCCAGTTGGTGGCATTGACTGGGAAGGTTTTGGAGGTGTGGCCTTGATGGAAGAAGTTTATCAGTGTGGGTGAGCTTTGAAAGTTTAAAGATTGACCTTGTTTCCAGATTTTTTTTTTCCTGCTTAGTGTTAGTAGTTCAAGATGCAAATTCTCAGAATTTTGTTTCAGCTACCATGCCTCCCTGCATCCTCCTATAGTGATGGACTCTTGATACTCTGGACGCCTAAGCCCCAATAAACCCTTCTTGTTCTTCTAAGACACTGTGATGTTTTTATCATGGCCACAGAAAAGAAACTAATACATTCATCCCCCAAATTTTAAAAGTAAATTTCATAAATTAAAATCAAGTTTTTACATTGCACTAAGATTTTAGCAATCCTACAGAGAACCCATGGCTGTGCTTCAGTGATGCAGTGACTGGATAGTTACTCCATCTACTAATTAAAGGTATGATCATTTTGTAGTGCAGGATGTATGAAGTTGAACTAGAAGTTGATTTTGTTCAAGGTTATGCTTATCAAATAGTATGTGGGATGAGAGAAAGTAGAGTGAGCACACACTGCTAATTATGCTAGCAATAGGTGCATCCCTCTGGAAACAGTCAGTGAACTTTGGGAACCACTGAGAAAAGCCTAAGTCCCACACTTCCCTAGGTCTACAGAGCGAGTCAGAAAACATTTTTAAGTAAGTATGCATTAGAGAAGATATACAAAGGGTTACATTTCCTGATCTCAATATTTCATTTCACTGTTTTGTATGCATTGTACACTTTTCAATCTTTGTTATGTGTACAAATGCTTATCCTGTATGTATTCATGTGTATCTCTGTGTACCTGATGCCCATGTAGGCCAGAACAGGACATTGGATCCCCTGGGACTTGAATTCTAAGTTCCTGTGTAGTGCTGGGAAACCTGGGTCCTCTTGAAGAGCAGCCAGTGCTCTTAACCACGGAGCCGTGACTCTAGCCTCCACTGTATACTTTCTGATTTTCATTTTTTTCTTTAGTAACCATGGGCATGTTATCACATAAGGACTTGAGAAAAAATGTAGGCATGGTACGACTGAGAGGAGGGGGAATACTATGGGTTTCTTGTTCCTTGTCTGGTTCTCTTCCACCTGTTTCCACTGTAGCATGATGAAGTTATTATTACATCATATAGGATAATATCTATAGTTACCAATTTCTAAGAGATGACATCACTAATTCAGAGCTCAGTCTTTGCAATAAAAATTCCCCTAATGGCTTAGGGATCAGGCTAAATTATCTGTGACTATTCAGGTTCAACTGACTTAAATTCCAAAAATATACTTCTAAAGAAATTTCTCTCATTCTCCCCATTGTTGAACAGATCTCAACTATTCCATGCTCCAGTAGACCAACATTCCTATTTTAAGTATATATCTGGGTAGCAGATTAAGAGAAAAAGCATAGAAGCTAAGTTCAAACTTGCCAAAGGAGATTATTTTTAATTGATCAAATTTTCTCTGTGCTTTCTCATCAATGCATAAATGAGAACTAGATCCTGGCCAAGTTGCATTTCTATGCTCACAAACCCACAAATCAAGTTCTTCTACTGTTCCTTTGATCCATCAACAGCTTCTTTCTCTACATCACCAGGTGAGGTAGGTTCCAGCTGTAGAGGGGTCCAGCTGCTCATCTGGGAGTCATTTGAGCCTCGATGTTAAGAGGTGGAGCTGCTGCACCTCACCTGCTAGACTCTTTTCTATCTTTGTAATTATATTTCCTGATGAGTGTGAAGCTGTAGTAGAGACAGATGTTCTTAGAATTAAAGGGGAGGGGGAAGGTTGAAGATCAGAGAATGTGTGTAAACTGACAGGACAGGAGTTGTTTAAAATGAAGCTGTATGTTTGGGATTTCGTACACATTGTTGACTAAATTAAACTAATATGAACTTTTGGTTCTAGAAAATGTTTCCTTTTCTTTCTGCAACAGGAGTGATGGAGTGGGCATGGGGCAGGGTGCACAGTATATTTAGCAGGTACTCTCATCTCAACTGGTTCCATATCAGGGTATCTCAGGAAGGGGTAACCACTGAAGTCTCTCAAATAATAATGAACAGTAAGTAGCATATAAACCATAATGTTAATAGTGGTCTGCTTTTCACTTTTTAATGATTTTATAG
>CAJQZJ010033945.1:694035-725957 GCA_907164525.1 Lophiomys imhausi
TGTGTGTGTGTGTGTGTGTGTGTGTGTGTGTATTCCTTTGTGCTTTACAGAACCAAAGTAACAATGAGGATTTGTGAAATTTAAAGATAAAAGGGATCAAATAAGGCATCAGAGATACTGGATGAAAACAAAACAATTGGCTGCAAATTTGTTGTTTTTCTCACAATTCCAACAGAGAAGCCTAGGTGAAGAAGGTAGAGAAGGCGAATCTAATGCAGCAGAGTAACACAGTTGAGCTATGGCATGAGTATGTACAAATAGTCACATAAATAAGGTGCTATGGGTTCTATTGAGTTCAGATTTGCTTTTTCTCAATTAAGTTGTGTGTTGAGTGTGCTATAGAAGAATAGATGTGACTGGGTGACAGGCCAGGGATGGAGGGCACTGATAGAAGAAATTTCCAGGCATATTCTCTTCCTTCTATCCTTTCAGTTCCCCCTTTATCTTCCCTCTCCCATTACTACTTCAACCCACATTCACATCTCCTCTTTTCTAGTTTCTTAAACCTTTCCTGAGCAACTAATAAAGATAGCTGAAGGTAACTGAAACAATCCCACAGGTTTCTTTAATTCACATATTTTAATAGGATATATCTAGCTACCATCCATCTATCCATCATCTATATCTATCTATCTATCTATCTATCTATCTATCTATCTATCTATCTTTCATCTATCTATCAATCGTCAATCGTCCATCTCTATATCTATCATCTGTATCTATGATGTATTGCCTCTCTGGCTCTCTGTCATCTCTATCTCTGCCTCTGATCTATATATCTAACTTATATAACAATATTAGAGTCTACAGTAGATCTTCAAAATATGGCTATAATAAAACCTTTGTGCTACAATATTTGTCTGGACCCTTGTCCTTACCATATCAAGGGATAGAGTACTATCCTTATTGCTTTGAACTTGGGATTTGCTGCTAATAAATAGGTTATAAAAGATGTGATTTCCAATGCTAGGCCATAAAAGTTTTGTAGCTAGGACCCTGATATTGGAATGCTAAAGAGGCCATTTGTAGCTGGACTATTTTATCAGCCTCTGAAATTCCAAGCAACCTATCACAATCACCTGTAGGTGTAGATAGATAGCTTTCTTGAAATCTCACCCAACTGGTATTCTAGACAATTGAAGTTTCTAGTAACACTAGCTGCATACGTAAGAAAGACTTGAGATCCCTAATCCTTACAAATATCATGGTCTGTAGAATCATGAGAATGCTGCATATCCTTAGGGTTGGGGTGACGGGATGATCTGTTATGTACTCTAAATGTTAAATAATCTTCTCACAGAGGCCTGCTTGCTGTTTTAGGCCATGCACATCCACCAAATGACGCTGTGTTAATTTGCTCACTAACCACTGTCTCTGGCTTTAATAAAATGCTGAGGCCTCTTATTAGGCAGAGAGAGAGGAAGGCGGGGTTAAAGTATGCAGACTTTTGGAGATAGGAGAGTAGGAAAAAAGGAGGAAGAGAAGAAAGCAGAAAGGACACACCATGGATTAATTGAAAGATCATATCTCACGTGACCTGGAATATCAGCATGGCATGAAGGATAGCAGCCCAAGGGATGTATGTGTGTGTGAATATGTTATGGAATTTTACTTGGGGAATAGAATTATCAGCTAGTTTAGATGGGCTAAGGTTGTACAATCCAGGCTAAGGCTTGTTAAATTCATCAGGTGTCTGTGTGCTTATTTATGATGGTGGGTTAAGAATTAACACTGCAGACCAAAAAAAAAAAAAAAACCCATAAAGTAAATACTGGAAATTATTTAAATTTTATTTCTACATATTACTCAGATATGGTAATCAGTACAGTCACAGCATTTCAAGGGATGATATCTAATACAATTAATTTTGGGACAAAAACACAAACAGGTTAGAGCATGAGACTGTAGGAAAAAATGAACATAGTTGTCTATCAAGATAAAATTTGGGTCTTGTTTCCTCAACGGAGGAATGGATAAAAAAAAAAAAAAACCTGTGGTACATCTACATAATGGAATACTACTCAGCCATCAGAAACAATAAAATCATACAATTTGCAGCCAAATGGATGGAACTAGAGAAGCTCATCCTGAGTGAGCTAACCCAGACTCAGAAGGATGCACATGGCATCTATTCACTTATAATCAGATTTTAGCCATATACTCCAGGATAACTATATAACAAACAATGCACCAAAGGGAACATGGACATAAACTTTATTACCTGTCAGTGAGACACTTTTCCCTAGTGGTGCTGCCTTGTAGGCCCCCAGTGTTTGAGGAGGCTCTTGGCCCTCATATGACTGCTGAACTGGGGCAGAGAACTGATATCTAAGGACACTCCACTCCAGAGGAGTGTGATGGAAGGGATAGGGGTTAGAGGGTGGGAGGGCGGGACTGGGAGGGGTAGAAAGAGGACACTGTGATAGAGATGTAACCTGAAGTAATAAATAAACATAAAAACGTTTTTTAAAAAAGTAAAAAAAAAATTGGGTCTTATATACTTTTAAAAAGCAACATCTTCAACAACATTAAAAGAATCAGGAATGACAGTTATACTTTCAATTCAGAGTCTATGGCTTTTTCATGGAGGAAATATATTTCTTACCACCATAATTATCTACATGCAGCTTGGCTGTGATCTTCTAATCTCAGTTCTAGTCTCCATTGTATCTGAAATAGCCACATTGATCACTGGAAACAAAATAAATGAGAGAAGTAGGTGGAGGAAGTGCAAGAGTAAGTGAAGAATTTCGATGGTATTTCAAAATGTCTCTACTTTAATTTTACTGAACTAGCAAAAAGAACTTTGTCCATTGTATATTGCATAGTATATTTTGATAATATATATAATATTATATTATTATACAACATGATATATATGACATATATCATAATAAAATAGGTTTTAGTAAACATGACTTTGTAAATGTTTACCTTATTTTTTAATATCTAGAATAATATTATATATCTTCTTGACAGATCACTTTATGTACCTTCACACAATTCTTTACTGTATTTCTTCTTATAAATTATTTTGAGTTTTTTACTTTTTAACCAGTTCCATTGGTATATGGTCTTGAATCCAGAAAAATAATTGACACTGTTATTTTATTAGCATTAACTGTGAAATAATCTACAGATCAGCTTACATGTACTTCTGTACCCTGAAGTGGGTTGCTCCTCCTAATGCCTGGAGGATTTGTGTCTAGGGAGGATCACACCCACCGCATTTGGGTGTTGACTTAAATTTCTCTCGATTTTGTGGGGGGGGTAGCGGGAAGGTCCTAGTAACCTTACAAGCCAGGAGGACAAGTTGAAAACAGCAAACATCTGGCAGGAATTTCTTGTCCAAACTGAGTTCAATGTTATCTATATTAAATAGAAGAGGGAAAGTTAATATAAGTTAAGTCTACATCTCAGTCATAAGAAAGTTGCTTCCAGCACTAATTGTGAAGTAATTTTATCATTTCTACACTAGTTGATTCCTACAGTAAAGATATTATGAGCTGCTCTGATTTGGAATAATTAGTTAGGCAAGCATTTCATGTAGTCACTTTGGATTTGATGTGGATTTCCTTAGTTGGAAGATTAAGAGTTCAAGTCAAATTATCAGTTATCTTATACTTTGTAAGTTTCTTTTTTGTTATTGTTTCATTTCATTTTTTGTTTTGTTCTGTTTCCTTTTTATATTTCAGGACTGTGGTTGGAGAGATTAAAACACTTGCTTTTCTCATGGAGGAGCTAGATCCATTTTCCAGTATCAGTGTGGCAGCTCAAAATCACCTGAAATTCCAGCAGCCTCTTCTGACCTCTGATGATGTCATGCATACATGTGGTGCACATACATGCATGCAGGAAAAATACTCTTATACACACAATAAAAATAAATAAGTCCTTTCATAGTACTGGAAGTAACAGTGAAAGCTTTTGGAGGACAAAAGCATTCAATAATCCTACCCAGCTGTAATGCCTATGGAGCAACAGCAATCAGAATAGTAATATATCCTGAAAGGTATAATACTGGCACTTATATTCTGAGGTAATCAACAGCAACCTAATAGTAGAACTTAAGGTCCACTCAATAGGAGGAAATTCATGACAGTTCCTGTAAACATAGCCTACTATATGGTCCATAAAACCACAGACCTTAATAAAGAGAATCTACTACTGCTACTTCATTAAACCCATATCATTTCTAACACTATTTAAATACTAATACCCACAGATAAGTATAGTTCTCACTCATTATCAAAAAAGCTTTCTTTTGCAGCATATGAAGATCATTAAAAAATGGGTCAAAATACAGAGATTACTGTGGATTTCCCAGTCCCAAGTGGCATATCCACAGCACAACCCCTGTACCTAAAGCTCAGGGGACATCGCAGAAGAGGAGGTAAAAAGATTAGAAGAGCCAAAGGACAGATGGGATGTCTGCTCCTAAGATAGTGTCTTCTACATAGATGACAGGAAACTGTGCCCAGGAAATCTCAATGATATTATTGCCTAAGCAAGACCTAAAACATCACCACACTGATTGACTTGTAAAAGTAGATGGGCAGAGCTTCACAAGGCTTGACCCCTAGAAGCAGAGCAACAGTCAATCAATGGTTGCTGAGCCTCTTGATAGGTTAGTTAATCCTAAGAGGTCAGCCCTAAACACAAATCAGAAACACCAATTCTCTCAGGAATGTATATTCACATATGTATATATACATGTTAATTTTAATATATATTTCACTTATACATAAAAGAGTAAGAGGCCATGAATTTAAGGAGTGGAAGGGACACTGGGAGAATTGAAGGGAAGAAGAAGAGGAGGAAGTTATGTAAATATGATATTCTCAAAAAGTAAATTAATAAGACAAATAGACAAGGCAATATGCATCTTTAAGGATATTTTGACAAACACAATTATGAATCATAATGAATTTCTTAAGTTATCGAAAATGCTTATGAATGTGAAGTACTATCTTTTCTTAGTTTGAAATCTTAAGAATGGGTCTGCAAAGGTGACTCAGCCATTAAACTCTAGGCTCCCAACCAAAAAGATAAAGTTTTAAATACCCTAATTAAAGTTTGTATGTTGAAGGAAGGTAAACTCTCTTATACAAAAAATAATACTTGCAAAGGAGTGCTTTCTTCAAGTGAAGGTGAACGAATCTGAGGCTGCTTTACTAAGTGAGTTGTGTTGTAGGGCAGCGTAGGCTATACAGCAAGAAACTTTCTCAAAAATAAATAGATAAATAAATAAAAAATATATAGAATTTTCAATTTAATACTGTGTTCATATGGTAGGGGAGGTTTATATGTTTATTGATGCCTTTGCGAAAATCCTTGAAATTGGATGAGGAGGTTAGCACCTTTGGAAAAAAATAATGCTGGAGTCACACGTATTCAGACAAATGTAGTTTTAGACAAATTCTTGGTGTTTTTTTCTACACTTGAATTCATCTTGTAGTCAGAGATGGGTACCAAATGGAACAATAGCATTTGATACATCATGGAAAGAGTATGTGAGTTTTCAGGTTTTTTTTTAAATGAAAGTTCTGAAGTGTTATATGTTTTCATTTCTAAGATTTAAAAGGAATATATTTTTATAGCAACAGCAATATTATAAGTATACACACACACACACACACACACAGACACATACACACAAACATATACACATATTTGAAAGACATGAGGTCTTCCATGTCTCCAAAGACCCAGATGACGAGTTAGAGTAAGGGATCCCTCCTCCAGGCAGGGGTTTATTTACAAAGACAGTTCATATTTGAGTGACTATTTTTGAGTTGTTGTTCAACTAATGACATCAGCCCAGTTTGATATTCTTCTGACTTGATTTAAAATCCAGGTCCCATATATGAACAGAAGCATGGGATAGCCAAGCCATTAGGAGTGATGTAATATGTTCTCAAACTAATACTATTTAGTAAAAAATAAAAAACAAGGGAGAGTCTTTTAGTTTGGAACTGAAGTAGAAAATAGAAGCTACCAATTCCCTTGGCACAGTGGAACTCAAGACATTTCTGAAGCTTGTGATTCGAACTTGGTGGTGGATTACGCAGGCCAGTGCTTTTCAAATTAAATGTATACCTGAATACTTGAATAGTTCATTAATAGCAGAAGGACTGGGTCCCACAGATTTTCATTTCTCCCAGATGAAGTTGGTGCTGATAATCACATTAGGAGTAGCGAGGCCAGTCATTCCAGTAGCACATTTTAGTTATGTGTGAAATGCTGCTGGAGCCAATGCATAATAATACACGGCACCATAATTGCTGTTACTAAGAAAACAGATGATGACAAATTCTGGCAAATGTGGAGCAGCACTTACTGCTAACATGGATATAAACAATATACTTACAATGGAATCAATATAGAGGTTTCCAAAAAAAACTGAAAATAGAATTACCTTATGACCAAAGCATACACCCAAAGAAATCATATCAACCAGAAATATATTTACTCATCATTCATGTTTATTGCTGTTCTACTTACAACTTGAGGAAAATCAAATCAGCCTGTATTTCTATAAACGGATGGGCAATGAAAATATGCATGTATGTACACAATAAAATTTTATTCAGCTATAAAGAAAATAGTGACACAGAAAAGAAAATGGAAACAGAATTATTATATTAAATGGATTAACCTAGAATAAGAAAAAATACAACACATTTGATCTCATATGTGGATCCTAGCAGTTGAGATATATATACATATATATGTATATGAATATATATACATATATATGTATATATATATAGTGTGTATGTGTGTGTGTGTGTGTGTGTGTGTGTGTATGTGTAAACAGAGACCATGACACTAGAAAAAGGACTATGGGGAGGAATATTTGAGTAATATATGTACTAAAAACTGTTGTCTATCTGAAGTCCAAAAACATTTTCCATTTTATCTCACAGGTCTACATAAGAAATATCTGAAAATGCCAGAGTTAGAGTTCTGTCCAGAAATTATAATTGACCTGCTCTGGGGGTACAGTCTGGGCACTGGGACTTTGCACAGATCTCCAGCTGATACTCAAGTTCTGGGGAACAGCCTAAGCATGTAGACTTTCAAAAGATCTCCTGCAGGTGATCCTAATGTTTTGGGATACAGCGTGGACACATGGACTTTGTTCAGCTCTCTAAATGACCCTGATATTCTGAGGTATAGCCTAGAGTATTAGAATGTTCTGGAAAAATTCCCCTAAATGACTCCACAGTGCAGCCAGGGTGAACAGTGCTGTTCTCTCAAGTTCTTTACATTCAGCTCATCTGGAGCTTGCGACTCTGAAGTTGTCTGAAAGTGGTGGGTCCAGCTGAGCCCTCACAGATGTGTGTAAATTAGCAACTTCAAAGGCTGGGAGCACTGAGCCTAACTGCAGGGTAAACCTGAAATGCCTCATATGTTATTCTTTCAAGACTTGTCAAAGCATTTGAATCACTTGTAATTAAAAAACACACAAGGTTTGCTTAAATCCCAACATCTTAAAATGCCTATATGAGTCTTGAGTGTGTTACCACTGGTCCTCGGATGTCCTGTTTCATTGATGACATGAAAAGTAAATAGTTGTTTTTAATAATAATAATAAAGCAAAGAGGCAAGGGGGGTACCATTTGCTTAATCTAACCTTTCTGACTTGCAAGGTGCTAGGAAAAATTCCCCTCATACCTGCCCCTTTCCTGTGATCATGTAGTTTTTCCCACTCATCAGAAGAAAGTAGAAACAAGATCATACTTCAGGAACAGCTGCACATCAGAGTTTTTAGGCAAAGTATTTTGGCAGAAACTAGAAAAATAAACAGTCAGACCATCTACTTTCTTTCAGATTTCTTCTTCAAGAACTGAAATATTCTCTAAGCAACCCTTGAATGAGTAGGTGCTATTTAAGAGACAAGTATTTGGAAGTCTTGGAGTTGAAGAGTATTATTTATCACACTGGTGATGAACATTCATGGTTTTTCTGCAGGGAATCCTGGTTTTTTTACTTGCCAGGAAGCCTGGTGTCATATTGAACAGCGTCTATAATATTCTGTATGTTTAAACAAATAGATCATATGGCTGGAGTGTTACCAACTCCCCCAACTCCGATTTTCTGACTTCTAGTAGATATGCTCTTTTTTTTTTCAACATTTATTTATTTCTTCAGGTTACATCTCCATTACAAACTCCTACCCTCTCCCCTTCCTGATCCCACCCTCCTACCCTCTCCCCCTCTCCGCTTTTTTTTTTAAGGTGCATCTTTTTCCCACCAACAGCTTCCCCTTATAATCCAATAAAAGGCTCTTTTTCTTGTAACAATAAACACAATACAAAACAATAAGAACAATTAGGCAACAATTATGAAAATTATAAGGTATAACATACATTCCCAATGTCCAGTCCATACACATTTGGCAACTGATAATAACCAAGGCACACCAACACTGAGATGAGTTTTCTTTGAGACAATGCCTTGTGAACATATCCCCAGGAAAGATAGCAGCAGTATTGACTAATGGAAAAGGGACAAATAGTCCAGACACTTTCAACTTCAAACCTTCTTCTAAGGGTACAAATCCATTCACAAAAGCAGACAATTCATGCTTTAAACAGCTCCATATCAGCACAGCTCTCAGTACCATTGGGCTGGGGATTAAGTTTGAGTATGGATTTTGAGGGGCTACCATCTCTAAAACCATAGTCACAGATACAATCTGATTCAGAAATGGTAGCAGTGTGGATCTCACTACTGCTTGGAATGGACAGAGAAATCCTGTTTCCATGTTCCAGATAATGTTGGGTACAATTCCTTCTTATACTAAGATTTTTCTCCTGGGTGGACCAGATGAAGACGTGAAGGAAGATCTAATTGGTTTTATTCAAAGCAATAAAAGAGGGATCAGGTTTAAATGAAGATAGACAGTCAAAATGGTCTTAATAGCTGCCCTTCACAGATACATTTTCCAAGACATCTTAGGGCATCTGGTTACGTTCATTATGGAAGTGAAGAGATGGAGGGAGGGTGGCTCTCCTTAGGATTTGCTAGTTATTTTCATTGGTGGTGACAGGAAGTCATGCCCTGATCTAAGAATAGATGATAAATGATAAAATCAGAATTTCAAATGATTTTGATGGAAACTGTTCTTTATAATATTATGCTCAATGAAATGCATTGTGGGTTTGCTGTGTAATGTAGATTTTATCAAGTACTATTCAGCAAATGAATTGAAATCAGAATGATTATTTTGTCTTGAAGAGTCAAGCCCTGTTAAGGTTTTGCATAACCAGCTTATTCTTTTTCACATGTCTGCCTGTTCAGGAAAAATAACCTGATAAAAGATATTCAGGAACTCTGCCCATTGAACCTACCTTGCTTCCCACTTGTCCTTCAGAGGACCTTTCCCTTCCAGAAAGGAACAAAGCTTTTGGCCATGTGCCTGTGAAGTTCCCCAGCTTGAGATGAGCAGATGGAAGGATGTCTTCATTCAGCTTGCCCCGAGAGTGCATCAAGTTAAGCAGAGGATGACACAATGGGACTCAGTTCAGATCAGACAGGAAGGTGGACAACCCTTCCGTCAACTGTAGCGTGTGGGAGCTTTGTGTTTTGTTTTGCTATTTGTCAAATGTACAATGGCCCTCAGGTCCTGAGTTTAAAACCAGATGCAGACTGAGTCACTGACAGCACCCTGGAAGCCTCCCTGGGGCAGGGGTGCTTCAGGTACCCTCCACACTCACATTTCCTCTCTTCCCCATTACCTGCCACCTGAGGACTGTAAAACTTAAGGAGATCCTTACAGGGTGGTATAGCTTCAGGGGTAGGAATTCCTTCCGGGGGGCGTGACTGGGAGGTTGAGCTTGGACACAGTTTAAAGGTAAGAAAGTTTAAAGAAATGAGTTTCCACGCATAAACATGTTTCAAAGGAATCGGAATGAAGAACTGTGTTTATGTGAGTTTTATATGACGTTTGCTTTCAAAATGTAGTAACTCTCTGAATGTATTGCCGAGTATGATATAATTTATTTACATAATTTTTGATCGGAAAATCATGAGTAAACCTGAAGAAAACTTATAAAAAGAAGAAAACCTGTTTGTGTTAGATGTTTAAAACTAAACTTATGTACACGTGCACATATGTATATAAATTCAAAGAGGATACAGATTTTAGACCTATATAAACAGAGTGATATTTAGATATAGAGATATTTAAAGGAGGGCTAAAATAAATTTACATCATAAGGAATTTTTGATTTGGCTTTCATTTATGCCAGATGAGTTCCTATGGGATTCTAAAAAAATAGGATGATTTGTAATTCAAGTTTTTATGTCTTAAATCTTTTTATGTCTTATGTTTTTATGTTGCATGTGTGACACCAACCTGTGAAAATAGCTTTAAGGTACCCACTTCTCCCATTACTGCAAGATCCTGGAAAAGATACTGAGGAGACTTTACCTGTCTCTGATCCTAGACATAGGAGGACAAACTCTCCTCAGTGTAGGGCGATGAAGAAAGAGATATGCATACTCTCTAGAAGAGTGAGGTGACTTCTCCTTCAGAAAAAAAGTGATTTTCACATCAGGAATATATGATAATCTCCTTTATTTTTATTCTACTGTGATTTTTTTTCTAAATTTTAGGATTAAGAAATGTATACAGTAGAGAAAGGGCAAAGGACACACACAGGGAAGATGAGTAAATAAATCAGGGGAGTTTCCTCAAATACAAAAGGCTTGAAAAAAAAAGTGCTTAAAATACTAAACCCATTATGTCTCAAGACTAAAGATTTGTTTGTTGCTTAGAAAAGAACTCACATTTTTAAGAAGATAAAAAAGAAAAAACAAACAACCCCCCCAAAAAAAAATCTCCAAAAAGCACTGGATTAGATATCCTGCCTTCTAGGTTCAGCTTAACCTTCTGAGAATATTGCTAATTTATTGTTTGCTCTATATTCTGTATCTGATAAATGCATTCTTAAGCAACAGGAAACCTAAGGATAATTGTGATTTGCCAATAATTCTCTTTGGGATGTTAACATTTTCTTGTTGGTAAGAGGAGAAGACATTGAGTAAGTGAGGCATGGGGAGGTGCCTGGAGAAAACTAGGGGGTATTCAAAATAGGCTACCAAAGGAAAAGGGCTTGAAATAAAACCATTGGCCATGATGGAAAAGCTGATTTTGTAAAGGTCATGTTTATTATTGTTTGTATTTAGATTTGGTTTGCTTACCAACCACACATTCTAAATATAATAGTTTGTAAGGTAGTTGAAGGATCTGTCTACTAAACAGACAGAAAAGCTTTGACAGTAAACGTAGACCTGTCTGCAAGAACAACACATTAACTTATATTGGTTTTGTTCTCCAATTAATTTTTGAGTTGAGCAGAGTACCACACCACTCTAAAATCTTCTAAGGTTATCAAAGGCCACCCCATGAGAGTCTCTTCCCAAATGTACAACAATGCTTCTGAGGACACATTTTCCACATCAGGGTACTTCCCTGACTTCTCTCTACAGTGAGGATCTCAGGAAGAAACAGCTAGGAGCATTTCTAGCTCTGATGCTGCAGTAGGTATAACACAGCAAGAGCCATGAAAACAAAGGGACAGTGAAGACAGCTGTATGTGTTTTCTTTCGTCTAGGAGCCCATCCTTTGTAGAAATTGAATTATCAGATGGTAATTTTGTTTTTTTGGAGATTCTCTTTTGGAGATGCATGTCTTTTGGGGCACTTAGGGTAAAATGTCCTAGTCTAAGACAGGGAAGAAGTAGACATGTCCAGTGGCCTTTAGAGTTCTTCCTAAAGGCATTAATAATAGATTCTGATAATGACCACTGCTAAGGTGGTCCAGTAAGAGGAGCTCACAGACTCATGCTGGGTCAAGAATATGAAGGAAGGGCTTTCCAAATGATAACTTGGAAATATCGATAAAAAGGAGTGCCATTGCTTCTGACCGGTCAGAGGATTGCAGAAAAGACTTGGTTGGATTTTTCTTCACTCTTGTCAATACCAAGTGTTTATCTAACCTCAAATCATCAATTAAGGGGATGTCTGCTTTAAGTCACATTTGGCTTGCAAGCTGTGCTCCTAGAAAGGAGATTGAAAGAGATGCTGAGCCGTGGGCATACGGTGAATTATTTGGGATACGTGTTTTATAAACTGAAATGGACTTTTAAATTACATAAAAATAAGAGTTATGTCTTTATTCTCTGAGCATTTAGAACATGTTCATTTATGTCCAATAAATATGGTGGTCCAACATCTAAATTTATGGTTTTCAGGTGCAATGGTACAAGTAAAATCCCTCAATACTTGTACACTAATATTCAAATTTGTAGACTCAAATGTTCTTCCATTTTTGATTTTCCTGGCACATCTTTTCATTTCTGCTCTGTAATAGCTTCAAGAATGTGCAAATTTTACCCAGAATCAGAAAGCAAGTAGTTTATTAGTGAACATGAGCTCCCATTAGACTCCCAATTGCTGTTGAGTTGCAACTGAACTTTCTCAGGCAGGTAGTGGTCTTTGCTACTCTCTTTCTTACCCCTCCCAGAGAAGGTATCTTTTCAATCTCTGGCTCCATCTTGTGGAGTACTGTGTGGCTGTGTCACAGTCTCATGATGTTCTTTTCTTTCTCCAGCTCCCAGGGCCACTGGTTGTCATTATGATCTCTTGCTAATGGGATCTATACCCTTAGCATAGAATGTCCATTGCTGAACAACCTTCCAAATAACTGGGCCAATGGGGGAAAATAATATATAAGTTAATATAAAATCTCATCTTATCCCCAAAGCTTACGTCATTCTTGGTCATTTTTACGTCACTTGACCATATAAGCATGTCCTATGAGGAGGGCAAACGGACGGTGCTGATATGAAATACTTAGATTCATACTAATGGAGTATCTCTGAAAGAATAAGAAAATTAAACAGATGGCCATAACACCAAAAGTCAAGTGCCTTGATACTGTTGACCACACTTATAACATGTACATCATTTAAAGTAAAAAAAAACCAAAACCTTTATTATTTTACTATGTTTTAATATACACATGTTTACTGTCTTAAATATTACACGATAATGAAATGAAAAAAAAACGCCTCCAAAAGGGAAAATATCAAACAAAAGAATGGTATTAACTTTTGATTATCTGCCCCTGTGGGTTCCTTGCTAAGTCTCTTCCCAGATACCCCTAGAAGGCTACACAAGAGGAGGGCTGGAGGTTGAGTCTCCTCAGCTTCCTGAAAAATCTATCTGCAGTGGAAGGAACTGTGTTTAAAGTTGGGTTAGTTACCATTATCTCTTGGGTATCTTGCTTACTCATCTTCAAATCCCAGGACTGTGTTAGGGATATTAAAAAAAAAAAAGCAATTACTTTGAAGTAATGTGACTTTTTTAAGAACCTCTGTGTCACACTAGACTAGGACCATCGTGGTTTCATGTAGTCATCTGTTGTTTCCTAACTGTAGACATGGTGTGGTTGGACTTATAGGTGACAGGAACCAAGCTATCCACATAGTCCTCTATATAAATGGTGGCTTGGAAATACTTAGCAAGGTAATGGTAATGGCTCAGTTGTGTCTAAGTCACAGGTTGGCATGGAAACCTTGAATGCTTAGCTCTCAGCTGTGTTCCTCTGCACATTAACGTTTCAGCCCCTCTTCCTCTTTTCCCATCTCCTCCTCTCCACCTCTTAGTGACATTTTCCTGCCCAGGAACAGTAACCACTGATGCCGATCCCAGCACTAACTTAAATTTTAACAGGTTCCAGTGCTCAAGACTCACTGTCTGCTCCATTCAGTTCTTATCACTTATTGTCTGCTCCATTCAGTTCTTATCACGTTGCAACCTCTTCTCTTTGTGGACAAAGAGAAGCTCATGCTAGCCGCATTTTTAGCTGCTCCCTTTCAGTCTAGGGGAAAGAGGCATGGCGATAGAGGGTCCAAGAAGAATTTTAGATATCAGGGAAACATGAGGTAGTGAGAGGACGGGCCTTGCACATCTGCAGAAACACATCTCTTTCTGGAACCAATGTCTTTTAAAAAAATTTTTTAATGTTTATTTATTACTTCAAGTTACATCTCCATCACAGTGTCCTCTTTCCACTCCTCCCCAGTTTCACCCTCCCACCCCCTACCCCCTATCCCTTCCATCCCACTCCTCTGGAGTAGAGTGTCCCTACATAACAGTCCCCCACCCCAGTTCAGCCATCATATGAGGGCTAAGAGCCTTCTCATCCACTGGGGTCCTACAAGGCAGCACCACTAGGGCAAAATCTCATTGACAGGTAACAAAGTCTATGTTCCTGTTCCCTTTGTTTCATTGGTTGTAGTATAGTTATCCTGTACTATATGGCTAAACTCCGATTATAAGTAAATAGATGCCATGTGCATCCTTCTGAAAGTAGGTTACCTCACTCAGGATGAGCTTGTCTAGTTCCATCCATTTAGCTTCAAATTGCATGATTTTGTTGCTTCTGATGGCTGAGTAGTATTCCATTGTGTAGATGTACCACAGTTTTTTATCCATTCCTCGGGTGAGGGACATCTGGGTTGTTTCCAGTTTCTAGCTATTACAAATAAGGCTGCTATAAACATAGATGAGGAAACTTCCTTATGATTTGGTGAGGAATCATTTGAATGTATACCCAGAAGTGGGATGGCTGGGTCTAGAGGTAGAGCTATTTCAAGTTTTCTAAGATATCGCCAGACTGATTTCCATAGTGGTTACGCAAGCTTGCACTCCCACCAGCAATGGAGGAGTGTTCCCCTTTCTCCAAAACCTCAACAGCATGTGCTGTCATTTCAGTTTTTGATCTTAGCCATTCTGACAGGTTTGAGATGGAATCTCAGAGTTGCAAGTTGCATTTCTCTGGTGATTAAGGATGCTGATCATTTCTTCAAGTGTCTCTCAGCCATTAGGGATTCCGACTTTGTGAATTCTCTGTTTAGCTCTGTTCCCCATTTTTTGATTGGATTATTTGGTTTCTTGGCATTTAATTTCTTGAGTTCTTTGTAAATTTTGGATATTAGCCCTCTGTTAGATGTGGGGTTGGTGAAGATTTTTTTCCCAATCTGTAGGTTGCTGTTTTGTTCGAATGACAGTGTCTTTTGCCTTATGGAAGCTTTTCAGTTTCATGAGGTCCCAATTATTGATTGTTGGTCTTAGAGCCTGAGCTGTTGGTGTTCTGTTCAGGAAGTTGTCACCTGTGCTGATAAGTTTGAGTCTTTTCCCACTTTCTCTTCTATTAGACTTAATGTGTCTGGTTTTATGTTAAGGTCTTTGATCCACTTGGATTTAAGTTTTTTTTTTGTGCAAGGTGACAAGTATGGGTCTAATTTTATTCTTTTACATGTTGATATCCAGTTAGATCAGCACTATTTGTTGAAGATTCTGTCCTTTTTCCATTGTGCAGTTTTTGGCTTCTTTGTCAAAAATTAAATAACCGGAGGTGTGTGGATTCATTTCTGGGTCTTCTGTTCGATTCCATTGGTCCATTGGTCTGTTTCTATACCAGTACCATACTGTTTTTACAACTATTGCTCTGTAGTACAGCTTGAAATATGGGATGGTGATACCTCCAGATTTTTTTTTTCTGGTACAGGATTGATTTAGCTATTCTTGGTGTTTTGTTATTTCATGTGAAATTAGGAATTGCATTGTCCAGGTCTATACATAATTGTGTTGGTATTTTGATAGGAATTGCATTGTATCTGTATATTGGTTTTGGCAGGATGACCATTTTTATTATGTTGATCCTACCTATCCATGAGAATGGGAGATCTTTCCATCTTCTGATGTCCTCTTCGATTTCTTTCTTCAAGTACTTGACATTCTTGTCATACAGGTCTTTCACTTGCTTGGTTAGAGTTACCCCCAGGTATTTTATATTGTGAAGGGTGTTGTTTCCCTAATTTCTTTCTCAGCCCATTTATTTTTTTGTATAAAGAAGGGCTTCTGATTTTTTAAATTAATTTTGTATCCAGCCACCTTGCTGAAGGTGATTATCTACTGTAAGAGTTCTCTGGTGGAATTTTTGGGGTCACTTATGTATATTATCATATCATCTGCAAATAGGGATAATTTGACCTCTTCATTTCCAATTTGTATCCCCTTGATGTCCTTTAGTTGTCTTATTGCTATAGCAAGAACTTCAAGTACCATGTTGAAGAAATATAGTTAAAGTGGGCATCCTTGCCTTGTCCCTGAGTTTAGAAGAAATGCTTTAGGTTTCTCCCCACTTAATTTGCTGCTGGTTACTGTCTTGCTGTATATTGCCTTTATTATTTCTATGTATGGTCCTTGTATGCCCAATCTCTCCAGGACTTTTAGCATGAAGGGGTTTTGGATTTTGTCAAATGCTTTTTCAGCATCTAGTGAGATGATCATGTGGTTTTTTTCTTTCAGCTTGTTTATATGGTGTATTACGTTGATGGATTTTTGTATGTTGAATCATCCCTGCATTACTGGGATGAACCCTACTTGATCATGGTGTATGATACTTTGATGTGTTCTTGGATTCTGATTTCCAGTATTTTATTAAATATTTTGCATATATGTTGATGAGGGAAACTGGTCTGAAGTTCTCTTTCTTTGTTGGGTATTTGTGTGGATTAGGAATCAGGGTGACTGTGACCTCATAGAATGAGTTTGACAGTGTTCCTTCTGTTTCTATTTTGTGGGAGAGTTTGAAGAGTATTGGTACTAGCTTTTCTTTGAAGGTCTGGTAGAATTCTGTGCTGAAACCATCTAGCCCTGGGCTTTTTTTTTTTTGGGGGGGGGAGATTTTTAATGACTATTTCTATTTCCTTAGGGGTTATAGGGCTGTTTAATCTGTTAACCTGATCTTGATTTAACTTTGGAAGGTGAAATCTATTAAGAAAATTGTCCGTTTCACTTAGGTTTTCCTAAAGATTCTCTGGATTTCCTCAATGTCTGTTGTTATTTCTCTCTCTTCATTCCTGATTTTGTTGATTTGGGTTTTTTCTCTCTGCCTTTTAGTTAATTTGGCTAAGGGCTTGTCTATTTTGGTGATTTTTCTCAAAGAACCAACTCTTGGTTTCATTGATTCTTTGTATTGTTCTTTTTGTTTCTACATTGTTAATTTCAGCCCTAAGTTTGATTCTCCTTCTGCTCCTCTTGGGAGTGTTTGATTCTTTTTTTTTTTCCAGTTCTTCCAGTTCTGCTGTTAATTCACTAATAGGAGCTGTCACAATTTTCTTTTTGAAGGCACTTAGTGCTATGAACTTTTCTCATAGCACTGCTTTCATTGTGTCCCATAGGTTTGGGTATGTTGTGCCTTCATTTTTGTTGGACTTTAAGAAGTCTTTGATTTCCTTCTTTATTTCTTCCCTGACCCAGTGGTCATCAGTAGAGAGTTGTTCAGTTTCCATGAATGTGTATGCATCCTATTATTTCTGTTGTTGGTGAAGTCCATCTTTATTCCATGGTGGTCTGATAAGATGTAAGGGGTTATTTTTATTTTCTTGTATGTGTTTAGACTTGCTTTGTGTCCAACTATATGGTCCATTTTGGAGGTTCCATGTGGTGCTGAAAAGAAAGTGTATCCTTTTGTGTTTGGGTGAAACATTCTGTAGATATCTGTTAGGTCCATTTGGTTCATGACTTCTGATAGGCTCATTATTTCTCTGTTTGTTTTCGTTCTCAATGACATGTTCATTGTTGTAAATGGGATGTTGAAGTCTCCCACTACTAATGTGTGGCAATCAATGTGAGTTTTAAGGTTTAGAAGGTTTTCTTTTTACAAATTTGGGTGCCCTTATATTTGAGGCATAGATACTCAGTATTGAGATGTCATCTTGATGAATTTTTTCTTTAATGAATATGCAGTGCCCTTTCCTATCTTTTTTGATTAACTTCAGTTGAAAGTCTATTTTAGTTGATATTAGGATGGCTACTCCAGCTTGCTTTCTGGGCCCATTTGCTTGGAAAATCTTTTTACTGCCCTTTACTTCGAGATATCGTCTATCTTTGTTAGTGAAATGCATTTCTTTTATGCAGCAAAGTGTTGGGTCTTGTAAGCCTGTGTCTTTTTACTGGGGAATTGAGTCCATTGATGTTGATGGATATTAATAACCAAAGGTTGTTATTTCCTGTTATTTTGATGTAGGTAGTGGTTGTGTGTTTCTTTTGGTTTAGCTGCTGTGGAGTTTTTTGCTTCCTCTGTTTTTTTTGGGTGTAGTTATCTTCTCTGGGTTGGAATTTTCCTTCTAGGATCTTCTATAGAACTGGATTTGTGGGTAGATATGGTTTAAATTTGATTTTGTCATGGAATATCTTGTTTTCTCCATCTATATTGATAAACAGTTTTGCTGGATATAGTAGTGTGGCCAGACACCTATGTTCTCTTAGGGCTTTTAGGACATCTGCCAAGGTCCTTCTGTCTTTAAATGTTTCTGAGGAGAAGTCAGGTGTAATTCTGATGGGTCTGACATTATACATTACTTGACCTTTTTCTCTTACCACTTTTAATATTCTTTCTTTGCTCTGTACATTTGGAGTTTCAATTATTATGTGGTGAGGGGAATTTCTTTTCTGGTCTAATCTGTTTGGAGTTCTGTATGTCTCTTGGAATTTTATCAGCACTTTTTTCTTTAAGTTTGGGGAGTTTTCTTCTATGATTTTGTTGAAGATGTTTCTTGGACCTTGGAGTTGGAAGTCTTCTTTTTCCTCTATGCCTATAATTCTTAGATTCTGTCTTTTCATTGAGTCCTTGATTTCTTGAATGTTGTGGGTGAGAATATTTTCATATTTCTCATTTTCTTTGGTTGTTGTACTGATTTCTTCAATTGAATTTTCCACACATGAGATTCTGTCTTCTATCTCTTGTATCCTATTTTTGATACTAATGTTTGTAGTTCCTGTTCTCTTCCCTTGGTTTTCCACCTCCAAGACTATTTCTGCTTGTGTTTTCTTTATTGCTTCCATTTCCAATTTCAAGTCTTGAACTCTTTTAGATGTTTTATACATTTCCTGGTCCAATTTAGATGACTTTGTCTGCCAGTCATTCAGATCTTTCATAGCCTTGTCTCTTTCCCATTCATATTGGTTGAGTTGGCTTGGAGGTCTCTAATATTATTCTCCATTGCTTTCATTTGTAAAATTGAAGATTCTTTATATTCTTTCATAGATTTTACTTCTCCTTGTAAGGACGCTATCATTTCCTAAGTATAGATTTGTCATCATTTTTGTGTGTTTCATTTGTGGTGGGATGGTCGGAGTTTGATGTATTAGCATCACTGTATTTTGTTCAAATCATATTTCCCTGATTTTTGTCATATTTCTTTTGTCACTGACCTCTAGCCATCTGGTTGTCATTAGCCGATTGTTCCTAGTGTCTTCTGGACCTGGTGCTAAGGATGGGACTTTGGTATAGAGGCTGTATAGTCTTGGTGGTCTATAGCTCAACACAGGCTAGGTGGAGTCTTGTGTTGGGGGCTGTATTTCCGTGGGCCCCCCTGAAGTTCATCCCTTCCAGTTGTGTCCCAACTGGGAATTCAGTTCAGGGTTAGGGTTGGATGTGTGATTCCAGCCTGCAGAGTCCCCTGCTGCTAGTTGGTCCCCAGGGCACCTCTGTGCCTCTTGGCCCTAGGCAGCAATCCCTTGTAGTCTGAGTCACTCATGTAGTGCACATAGGCCAAGAACTCACTGCTGTAGAGGTGGAACTGTAGATGCTGAAGATCTGGTTTCCCACTGGAGGAGCTCGCACTGGCTGATGGATCCAATATTAACCCCACAACCCATCCAGGGCTTGGACTCAGTGGAGTTCTCAGCAACCTTCCAACCTGACCACCTGCCTTTCAGCCCACTCTGATCTCACCATTCCTGTGGCTGTGCTGGTCTTGATTTGGGTGCTGGAGCTGTCCTGTGGATACTGGCAATTGGGTCTGCCCACCCCCCAACACCTGAAACACTGCACTGGTGCTGGAGGTGTAGCCCACTATAGGAAGTGTATCCTTCTGATTTGTCTAGCTGCAGTGTTCTTCAGAGTGATTGTAAATCCAATAGACAGGCCTCTATGTCCAACACCCCTCTGGAAAAGCCCAAATATGCTTGCATCTTCAAGACCGCTGCTCCATTGGAGATACAACACTGTGGTCCTGCTCCCCCAGATCCGGGATCCTGCACTAGTGCTGGGAGGCATAGCCCACTACAGGAAGTGTATCCCACTGCTTTGTCTATCTGCAGTGTTCTTCAGAGTGGTTGTAAATCCAATAGAGGGGCCTGCATGTCCAACACCCCTCTGGGCAAGCCCTCATCTCCCAGACTGCTGCTCCACTGGAGATACAACCCTGTGGTCCTGCTGTTGTCCTGCAGCTCAAAATGTGCTGTCGTTTGCAGCCACAAAGGCTCTTCTGAGAATATACCTGTTCCAGGGGCTCCACTGATCTTCCCCCTGGTGTTGGACACCCTCCTGAGTGAAATCTGGGAGCCCAGGAGGCTGGTGAGTACCCCTATCTGGGGTTCAGGGCTGCTCTCTGGGTATTTGAGTGGGTCGTATCCACAGGTCCTCTGTTGGTGACGATTCTGATTCTCCTGTTTTCCCGGGCTCTGTGGCTTCTGCGGTTTCTGCCGCTCTGTTTTTCTGAGTTTCTGATAGTCTTTCCCAGGGACCTTTTTTAGTCCCTGGGTCGCTGGGTGAAACCCAGTGGGTTTGCACCTCTCAGATTGTTGCCCAGCATCTTATAACTCTGTGGTGTTATAGCTGTTTTCCCTCCATTCCAAATGTGTCTATGCAGGCTGCCGCCATCTTGAAATCCTGAACCAATGTCTTTTGTTCTTGTATATTTTTAACAGGATTTACTTTTCATGGTTCACAATAAGATTACTAAAACACTATGGAGATTTTGCACATAGTTACTGCTTCAAACTTGTGCTGCTCCCCTGCTAGCAATATCCCATAGAGAATGTCACATTCCTCACAATAAATGAACCTGTGTTGTTGTATCATCATCCAAGCTCCATAGTTTACAGCAGAACCTTTTCCTGATAAAGTACTTTCTATAGGCTTCAACACATGAAGCCTGTCATGTGTCTAGCATTATTCTGTCATGCAGAGTGCTTTCACTACCTTAAAAGTCCTTTGCAATTTGCCCTTCCATCCTTTCCTCCATATTGACCTCTGACAAGTCTGTCCTGTCTCCATCAATTTGCCTTTCACACAATGTCATGAATAACACTCATACAAGATGAACTTTTTTGTATTGTTTTCTTTTTCAGTGAGTAGAATGTGTTGATGTCCTCCACTGTCTTCTTATGGCTTGATAGCAAATGTGCTTTTATTGCTCAATAATCTTCCTTTGTCTGGATCAATTGCAGTTTAATCCATTAATTTACCAAAGAGCATCTTGGTTGCTTTCAAGTCTGGGCAGGTATAGTAAAGCTACCATAGACATCTGTGTGGATATACATTTTTAATTATTTGGATATACACAGAAGACTTTGATTGCTTGATTATAAAATAAGAAATTGATTATTTTTCTAAGCACTGTGAAACTGTTTTAAAGCAGCTGTCTTTCATTGTTGCCCCCTGCAAGACAGACAATCACTGTTGGTCTACCTCCTTGCCAATGTTAAGTGTTAAGCTTGGTTCTAAGAGTGGGCTACGCTAGCAGATGTCCACTGGTGACCCTTTTGTTATTTACTATATGAGATTGAACATGAACTTGCAAGTAAGAGAACCTTGAATTTCAGATGTATGCCTTTCCAGAGGTCCTACAGGAGGGGTTTTCTTTTCTATCTCTGCCCATAGCTAGAACTCCAGAGCCAAGTCATTGATACTGTTGAACTTATCTTTTCTTACTGAAACTAGCAGCAATTGGAATTGTTTTAGAACTATACCTGAGATCCCTTTTAAGTATTTTTTATCACAGACACCAAACCAGATTGAACAAATCCCAATCCCTGGTCATGGGGCCTTAACCCAGCATTTTCATCTCTAGGTTCTGTGAGGTTCTACTGGGTGAGTTTAACTAGCTAGATGAAGTTTGAGGTCTGAGAGTGGGTCTTAAATTTCTTGGCTCCTCAGTTTTGTGGCACAGACTCCATATGTACCACCACTTACTAACTGGATCTTCATTTCCAGGACCCACAGTATAGATTGCCCAACTTTATATTTCTTGGGGCATTGTGTTACTTCCTGTTTTCTCTTCCTTTGCTATTGTCAAGATACCAAAGCAGAGAGCTCTAGTTGTACAACTTTTATGGTCTCCTCAATACTAATTTACATGGAGAAATAAAAAGCTGTTTAGAAGAGTAACCATTTTGAAGAAAAGATGCAATAGGGTTGAACCACTTTTGATTAATTATCATGGTAATAACTACCTTGCTTCCCTTTGTTATAGCTTTGGGACATTTCCACAAACAAGTATCCAGTAAGTTGATCTCCCAATATCGTGTGAGAGTGCTTTGTTTATTGAGTAACAGCTTATTTGCCTTGTCTATGGAAGTGACTCCATAACTTTATGTTCTTCTCCCAGATCCCTCTCATCATTCCTTAGGTGGCATTCTGAGTACATCAAATTGTAGCCATTTTATAAGATTATTGACATAGTGAATTGGTTCACTTTAACAAAAAAACATTCTCACCTTTACATTTTGCTTGTCAAACATTTCTTCTCCACATTGCATGTTGTTTATTATCTTATTGTCTTCCCTATGTTATTGGTCATATCCACCTACTTCAAGGACTTAGATTTCATTTATTACTTTCTATGGAAGCATGGGACAGAATGAATGTTAACATTGACCCTTAGGTGCCTCCAAGATACTTTATTGCCCAATTAACATATAAAAAATCACTTGGGAAGACATATATGGAAGTCACAAGTCTTTAATACCAACACATGGGGGCCAGTGGCAGGTGTATCATTGTGAGTTCCATGCCAGGCAGGGCTACAGAGTAACTGAACAAAAATCAATTCTACAATACTATTCTGCTGTGCCTGAGGATTATCCAAACTGGAGTAGACCAAAAAGTGAAAATACTCCAATAGGCACCTCATGCCCACTAACATTATGAACAGTTTTTAATGATGTTTAGAGCATAGTTTTTCCTCTGAGAATCTCACAGAACTCTCTAATACACAGGCAGAAATGATTATGACAATTTCTATACTAGTCCCATATAGGAGCCAATAAACAAAACAGTTTAAGTACTTGTTGTAACACAGACACTCAATATAGTACATACAGAGGAGGTGGACTTTGGGCTAAGTCTTAAAGTGGGAAATACATTCCAGGTAGTGGTAAAAGTGGGCATTACAACCAGTGAATGTTAGTAGTAAGTAAATGTGGAAGAGTCATAGTTGTAGAAGAATGAATGTGAGGGACATTGAAGAAGCTTCCAAATTTGTTACTTCAGGTCTTAACAGTGACTCTTTCAGGAATCCCCCTTGATTAAACAAATTCACAGTAGAGTGCCAATGGCTTAATAATACCCTTCCTAGAATACGAAAGAAGGTTTGAGGTGAGTATCTCCAACCAAAGGAATAAACATCTAATAGTGGGTCCTTTAACAAGAAGGTAGGGTGATATTTGGGGATAAAGATAACTTTCAGTTTCATCATTTAAACCATACTCCAAAAACAACTGGGGCAAATCCCACTGAAAGATGAGCTGAGAAAATGCTGTTGGTTTTGGACTTGCTCTGTTATTGTTATTGCTATTTTTAGCGATTTGGGAGTTGTGGTACTTTCATGGAGATGCGGATAAATTTGAAAACATGATGGTACTTGTATGTGTATGTGAACTTGTATGTATATGTTGCTATGTTTATGCCCTGGGGTGTTATAGGTGAAGGACTTCCTTCAAAGATTTGAAACAAATAAATAAAATAAAAGCTGACCTGATTTTTTACCTCAAATTGGAACCGAGTTCAAACTTTTGAGAAGGATCAAAGCCTGATTAACTGTTGTTTATTTGTTTTTGGAGACTATGCTTCCCTCCAACTCAAAAAAAGTAAAAGTGATCAAACACTACACTGTGAGGGAGATGCTTGTCTCAATATTTCCAACTGGGCTGAAACCAGAAAATACTTGTGAGGCAAATGGGAAGTGCAAGTGACTTGAAGACCCAAGGTCCTAGATCCAATGGGTCAGGAGGAGTTCACCTAAATTTCCTATTGGTGTCCAAGGAAAACATAGTTGTAGTGTTGTTTTCAGTAGAACTCACATCCTAGAGGGCAGAAAACATCATTATGTGAAATAGAAAAAGAACATGTATTTGTGTTTTCCACAGAAATTTTGGAGACAACACATTTATTCATTGGTTAAAAATTAAAAAGACACTCATGGTATATTTTTGAGACCTGTAGGGTCAACCTGAGAGAGCTAATGTATGTATGGCACAAGCCATGAGGGACAACTTAATGACTTGGAATTGAAAATGTCCCCTCACAGCTGTGCAACCTTGAGCATGCTCTGTGACTCCATAAATTTAGTATTTGGATCTCTGAAGGTTTTCATTATTCCGAATAATACCCGTGACTAGTGTTGTATGGTATACTTACATTGGTGAGTTTCATCTTCCTAACTTTGGTAAGAATTAAGAATACAGTGTAAGCCAATAAAATTCAAGAGAGATCAGGAAACACATACAGAAAGTCTGTGAGGTTGGAGGTAAGAGGGGGTAACCTGCCTTATCCTCTGTGTTAGGAGGACTTTATGAAAGCAGAATTGGAGATGGGCAGCAATTTTCTAAAGAAAAGTTTATTAGAGAGCATTATAGAAATAAAATGTTGAACAAAATTACCATGCCAATCAAATCATGATTTATAGGAAGGAGCACATTTAAATGATTGGTGTCTGAACTGAAAAAGATTCAGGAAAACACTGAGGCCAACGGGGGTTTTATACATACTATTTTATACATACTATTGTGTATACAGCTGCTGGTTTGGGGATTTACTTTACATGCAAAGGAACTATTTGGAATTCTGGTTTAGTATGGAATAATTGTACACGGCCATTATGATTAAGCCCACAAGTAATAAATTTCATTAGAAAGGAAAGGTAATGGGATGTACTAAGAGTCTGTCACCTTTGCTTAAGCGAAAGCTATTATGTCCCTAACCAACACAATAGATGCTTAAAAGACAAGATCAAACAGGATCAGGAGGATTTTGTAACAGTGGAGATGGTAGGTACAGACAAGATTCTAAGGCTTCAATCTTGATTGCCTTAAGAGATGGCATGATTTATTTGAGGAACTAGCAATATAGCAAGCTTTAGTGAAAAGATGGTGAGTCCAGTTGAGTTTAAAGTTAAAAAGGTAATATACTGAAATGGCAGAATGAGCCTTGAGCTTAGCAGCTAGGTGATGACTGAGAAAATGGCAAAGAGATAATTACTTAGAAATTAAAATATCATGGAAGTATTGAATGCTAAAGAATATTTTCCAATATAGTTTTCCAAGCCTGTTGCTAGTTTATACAAGATTTTTTTTTCTTGAGCTCTTTTGATGAAATTTCCTTGTGTGAGCATAGCTATTGACAACTGGACTTCATCTGTCAACCCATACCATATCACCATACACTTAAGGTTCAGGGACCATCAAGGAAGAAGGGGCTTAAATACCTAAGTGTGTCTTTGGAGCTCTTCATGAGTTCATGAGGTCTGATTGACATGTGCTATTTACTGCCTGTCTGTCCTCTCCATTCTTTGTCACAAACTCCATACCTTAAATCTGCAACTCACGTATAGGTAAAAGTTGGGGAATGTGTAAAAAACTACCTCTAAAATAAATAGGAACATCAGGTGTTATCTGGTCTTCTAGATTTTATTTTCTTAATTTATTTTTATTAGTTCTTTGAGGATTTCATATACCATATTGATCATATTCAGTCTCCCACAACTTTCCTCAGATTCACCTGCCCCTGTACTAACTTCTTTCCTTCCTTTCTTCCTTCCTTCCTTCCTTCCTTCCTTCCTTCCTTCCTTCTTCCCTCTCTCCCTCCCTCCCTCTCTCCCTCTCTCTTGTCCCTCACTCCCTTCCTTCCTTCCTTCCTTCCTTCCTTCCTTCCTTCCTTCCTTCCTTCCTTCATTCTTCCCTCTCTCCCTCTCTCTGTCCCTCACTCCCTTCCTTCCTTCCTTCCTTCCTTCCTTCCTTCCTTCCTTCCTTCCTTTGTTTCTATCTTTCTCTCTTTGTTTCTTTCTTTCTTATACTCGATAGGTCAAATTTGTACTGTCCATTTATTGTTGGATGTTTGGCCCTCCATTTTACTGTAGTTCATCTACCAGTGGTCACACCCTTAAAGAAAACAAAGTTTCCTTCTCCCAGCATCTATTAATTTCCTAAAGTATCTTCTCAACTAAACGTGGGACTTTTTGCTCATCTCTCCTGTTCATGCTGGGATTTTGTCTGAATTGAGCTTTGTTGGTTTTGTGCATTCTGCATGGCAACTATAGGTCCATATGTGCAATTGTTCTGCTGTGTTTGGAAAACATTGTTTCCTTATAGTCATCCACCTCCTCTACCACTTATCAATGATCCAGCCCATTTTCACAACGACCCCTGAGTCTTGGGAGGGCTATGTGTGTGACTTCATTTTGGGCTAAGAATCCTGATATCTCCTATTTTCTGTACCTTAACCAGTTCTGGGTCCCTGTGTTAATTAATTACCATCTATTGCATAAATAAGCATCTCAGAATCTCTGAATGGGCTGAGACATGTGTTAAACTGTGGGCATGAGGTAAATCATCAGAATCCGACTTAATACTATTTACATTTAGCAGAATAAGAGTAGTAGTAGTTCTTCTGTAAGACTTATAACTTGTCTAGTTACTGGCTCTAGGACTGAACAATGGTATCAGGCATGGGCTTCATGTTGTGAAGTGAGGATTAAATACAATCAGAGTGTGGTTGCTTATTCCTATGAAATTTGTGCCACTATTACAGCATCCCGTATGTCTTACCAGGTCAGTTGTTGTAGCTCACAGGGTTCACAGCTGTGTAAGAATAGTGATTACATATCTAGTGGTGTGCAAATCACTTCTAGCTCTATAAAAGGAAGTAAGTAGAAATAAAGCTTCCAGGTGAGTGCCAGCTCAGTTTTCCAGATTTCTGATTTAACTATTGAAACTAAAGTGTATTTAATAGACTTGGATTATCAATTTAATATTTTACACCAGCAATACACTTTATGCAGTGTATTTGCAAACTATATTCCAGGAAAATTTCAGCCTAGCCCCTAAGTCAAATGAGGAAATTCTTTCCATTATCAGTCTTTTTTTTTCTCTTTTCTGTATTCTTCTACCTGGCTTCACATGGTTTACATAGAATTATAATTAACAATGAAAGGCAAAATAAAATGTTAACAAAATTCTTGTTACCTTCTTGAAGTTTGGCTTTAAAAGTGTCTAGTTGGGTGATTAAAAAAATAAGTTGCAGCAGATTTCATAACGACCACACAGTGTTTTGGGAAATCAACTACCTGAATGTCATAATTTTGTGACGCTGAATATAGACACAATCAAGAAAGACATGTAAATAATGGCATGATAATGCACAGTTCAGGGAAGTTTGTTGCCCTAGTAACTATTTAATTTATCATATGGCAGATACCCTTTTAAAAGTTTTGAATAAATTGAATTTTAAATAATTTTTCTTTATTCTTTACAATTTCATACATGCATGTGACGAAATATGATCCTATCCATTTCCCATTTCCCCTAGTAAACATTCAGTCATAGACAAAAGTGCGGATAATAGGGCCCTACCCCTCACAAGGGAGCTAATGGTGGAAGAGGGATTTTGGAGGAAAGGAAATTATTATTTTCAGTCACATAGGGACTGGTGAGATGCTCATACTCTAGGGGATAGCTTCCTAACCATGTCCATGTTAGGGACCCTCTTTAAGTCCAGTGGGTCAAAAAGCAAAAAAAAAAAAAAAAAAGCAGAACGAAAGTTACAGGGATTTGGTAAGAGGGAGAATATAGATGAGGGTAAGAGGAAGATGCGAGAATGTGGAAAGTGGTATATGACCAGAATGTACCATAAGCATGTAAGAGATTGTCAGAGTAAATTAATTCTTAAAAGTAAGAGGTGAGAGTTATATGTATATTCAAACCTTCAAGGAATATCTTCTCAACAAAAAGAAAGATGGAGAGAAAGAGAGAGAAAGAGAGGAGGCGGAAGCACAGAGAGAGAGAAGAGAAAAAGAATTTAGGCAGAGAGACAGGGAGACACGTATGTGGGCACACACACACACACACACACACACACACACATGAGGGAGAGAGGGAGGGAGGGAGAAGAAGAGGGACAGAGTGACAGAGAGAGAGAGAGAGAGAGAGAGAGAGAGAGAGAGAGAGAGAGAGAGAGAGAGACTCAATGCTAACACTGACCCTGACCTGATTTGGTCTGAGGTTAGTAATTTTTCTGTTCATGCTGCATCATGCTTCATAATTCTATGTAAAAACCCATGTTCTTCATGAAGCAGCAACTTGGGACTCCATTATGTTCCCCATTGCGCTCTGGAGCTGTGTTTTCATGCACAGTGTGCTACTAGGTTTGCTCACAGCATTTATCAGCAGCTTTATAGGACATTGCCTCAGGCTATGCTGAGAACTGTCATTCCTTGAATATCACTTCCTATGAATTCCTGCTAAGCACTTCTTGCTTTCCACCTTTAAAAGAACATTATTTATCAATGTTCTTTTATATTGTCCGTATGTATAACAGTTTGAAATATGCAGAAGTCTTTAATCTTTCAGTTCTTCTACACATTTTTTAAAGGGTTTAATCTTCATCTGCCTCAAAGAACCAGTTTCAATAGCTACTTCGGTAACTATCTTGACAGGAATATATTCATAGTATGTGAAATTCCTATTATCCTAGAATAACAAAACTTAACTCTAATTTTTATCTTTTAACTCTTTATCCTATATTATAATTTGGTCCCTAAAATGTCCATTTGCTTACTTAAATTTGACTATTAAAATCAGTTTCTCTCTATTCTCCACATATCTGACATATATGGTTTTACTTCCCAGTGCTCATTATCTCATGCCCATGATTTGTCTTAAACATCAAAGGCCAGAGTCACTTGGTTTCACTGTAATGTAATGTCCAGGGACCCAGACTCTGCTCCTCATGCTGCACCTCTACCACAGTTACCATACTTCCTGCAGGAGCCAATGCTCTGTACAAGGTCTCCAAAGGGTAAAGTCTGGCAAATCTTTGCTGTTCTTTTAAACAAAACTATGGATTGTCTTTGATATTTTTCATGTTTAATTTATGTACAATTTTCCCCACTAAACCACAGATAAAATTCTTCACTGATTTTTTTATCATACCTCTATACATTTTCCTATAATAAATATTTCACATAAATGGGATTATTGAGTATGTGTTGCCCTTCTTTCTCTTAGCATAGTTTTGAGACACATCCATGGTAAAGTATGAGCTACTTTATTCCTTTTTTAAAATTGCAAATTAATATGTCACATCATGGAATAATCAGGTTATATTTATTTGTGCAGCTCATCATAAATGTTCTTATTTGCAAGCAGATAGTAAGTCTTACTTATTTTCCCCTAAATGTCTTATATTCCCAGATATTTAGCATGGGCAGTAATTAATTCCATCAATGGAAATACTGTGTTTTTAGTATTATGAAAACTGTAAGTGTAAGAGGTATAATAACTAGAAAAGGAGATATGGATACAAGCTGAAAATTCATTACATGTGTAATATCACAGTACTTAAGCCAACAATCTTGTATTATTATTTTTCATAGCTGATATGACATTTTTTATATATGGAAAAATTACTACTAGAATATATACTGTAAGTTTTCTAATACAGAAATGACAAATTCATCTTAACGAATACATATCTTTTGCTATTATATAAAGTTTTAGATACTGAACTTAAACTCCTTTATTCTTTTGCTTTTATTTTTCTTCCTTCCAAAAATTTGTTTTTGAAAATTTCACACTTGTATACAATATATCTACCCCCATTTATCCCCCTTCCACAACATCCCCCTCAACCCTCAGACATGTCCCTTTCCAATGTCATGGGGTTTTTATTTGTTTTGATTTTGACATCCTACTAGATGCAGTTCTACAGTTACTGCTGCCGATATATGCATGGGCGTGAAGTCATCTGACTGCAAGCGTGGGAAACCTTTCAATGGTCATGTCCTTAAAACTGATCCTTCCTTCCCCAGCAGCTATAATCTATCAACAGCCACTTGGTAAGGGATGGGGACTGGAGATATACATCCGTATCTTTGTTTATTTTTTATTCTCAAGATTATAATATAATTAAAACATTTCTCCTTTCTCTTTCCTACCTCCAAACCCTCTCATATACTCCTCTCTGATATCCTTCAAATTCATGGCCTCTTTTTTTAATTAATTGTTGGGCATGCATGTATGTATATACATTTATATTCTTAAGCATAACCTGTTCAGTCCGTATAATGTTATTTGTAGGTATGTTTTTGGAGTTGACCATATCTTGTACTGGAATGCACAATTCACAACTCATTATTAATTATATTTCATAATTGTTTATACTTTTTTGCTAATGTTTGAGCATAAACCTTCCCCACAGAAGCATGTGCTTGCATTCTTACTCCTCCAACTGATCCTATTATGTTGAGAGGCTGTGCTGTCTTTGTTATATAGGGTCTAGCTGGGTGATGTAGGTCTCCAGGGGCAGGCTTGAGAAATATCCCACTGCCAGGTGAATATCCCCTGACCCCTCTGTCTCCTGGTCCACTAATATGTGAGAAGCCCGGCTGAATTCTACCATCCCTTCCCCATGACGAAACAAGTACAAGGACAGGGAGCAGAAACAAATCCTTCTCCCTTAATCTGCTTCTATCTGATACTTTGTCACACCAATGAGAGAAGTAACTGATACAGTATTGAACTTTTCCCTCACGTTTGCTTCTTCGTCTAGGACCCTGTCCAGAATCTCATTACATTTAGTTGTTCTACCTCCTTTGGCTTTTCTAAATTGTGACAATTTCTCCAAGTTTCCTTAAAGTTGATATAGTTGGAAGCCTTAAGAAAGAGTGAAGGAGTATGTTGTAGAATGTTCCTCAACTGGGATTTGCTTTGCATAGTTCTTATATTCGAATGGAGGTGTGGGCTTTGGGAGGGAAGATTACAGGTCAAGAGTTATTTTCATCACATCTGATCTCACTTCTCACTGTTGATGTGAACCTTGGTCATCAGATTGAAAATGAGCTCGATGGGATTCTCCACTTCCTCTGCACTTTCTGTACTGTGTTCTTTGGAAGGAGGCCACCATGCACAGGCTACACACCAGCGGTTGTTATATGTCTTCTCTCCTTTTATGCATTAGGTACTCAGAATTTCTCTGACATGACTTGTCTGGTCTCTCCATGGATTAATATATTTAGGTCAGTGTGGATGCATGGATACTTTTATCGAAGGTTATAGTTCAATACCACATTAGTTCCTTCTGTTAAATTATTTCACCATTAGCTCTTTTGGTCAGTATCTGGACCTCTTCATTTCCATATTGTGGGGTTTTGTAGCTCTGTGTGTGTGTGTGTGTGTGTACGCGCATGTGTACACGCTTCCTTTGTTTTCTCCTTTCTTCCTTCAATATAAGATGCTCTAGGATGACCTTGGATAGTATCTGCCCCTACTACACAATCAACCATCCATTTCTGTAAGCAACTCTGTCCTTCCTTTCTTCCTTCCTTTCTTTCCCTCCTTCCTTCCTTCCTTTCTCCCTCTCTCCCTCTCTTTCTTTCTTTCTTTCTTTCTTTCTTTCTTTCTTTCTTTCTTTCTTTCTTTCTTTCTTTCTTCCTTCTCCCATTGTTGTTGTTGTTGTTGTTGTTGTTGTTGTTGTTGTTCTTCTTCTTCTTCTTCTTCTTCTTCTTTTTCTTCTTCTTCTTCTTCTTCTTCTTCTTCTTCTTCTTCTTCTTCTT